>JACYXH010000203.1:1090000-1282500 GCA_026745465.1 Lota lota
AGCCTCAGCGGCGCTCCCATTGGACGCTCCTCTGTTACCACGTTGTTGATGGAAGCTTAAAACCTGTCCTTATGGTCCGCCAGTACTCCCAGATCCATCTGCTTCCCAGTAGCTAGATACTACTGGATGAAAAGAGGGAATCAAAGAAGAATACTTAAGAAATGTAAAGAATCATATCTAATGAAATACAATAAACACATACTCTGTTCTAAGACTAACGAATGAGATCAGACAGGACAGCTTGGAATGAAATGAGAGGAGAAAGAATGGCACTGAAACGGAGATTCCTGTCAGTTGGAGGTCGCAGCCAGGAATGTTTCGGTGGTGCGTGCGCCTGGGGAGCTGCAGAGGGTGGTGGTCACCAACCTGACGGCCTTCACCCTCTACTCCGTGACCGTCACCGCCTTCACCGGACCCCTGGAGGACGCCGCCAGGGACGGCAAGACCAGTCAGCCCGTGGTGGTCAGGACCCAGGAAGAAGGTGAGGACTCCTGGTGGAGTGGAACACCTTGCTTAACAACAGCAACCCGTGTCTCACACGCAGCTTCTCCTCATTCCTCCCGACCCACACACAGAGCCCAAAGACCCGCCCAAACACCTGACCCTGGCAGAGGAAGTGACCCGTGTGAACGTGACCTTCACTCCCCCGCGAGAACCCAACGGGAACATCAGTGGCTACCAGGTGGAGGTGGCCAGCAGTGGCCACCAGCAGGGGCCGCTGGTGATCAACGTCAGTGGCCCCAACGTCATCCGGAACGCCAATTTCACGGTGACGGTCATCATTGATGGACTGCAGGGAGGACGAAACTACAGCATACGGGTGAGGCATACAGCCGCCCAGCATCAGGGCAGTGGCCGAGCACTGAGGGGTCAGAGGGCAGAGGGCAGAGGGCAGAGGGCAGAGGGCAGAGGACCGAGCACTGAGGGGTCAGAGGGCAGAGGGCAGAGGGCAGAGGGCAGAGGGCAGAGGGCAGAGGGCAGAGGGCAGAGGGCAGAGGGCAGAGGGCAGAGGGCAGAGGGCAGAGGGCAGAGGGCTCGGCTCAGAGTCGTTTCACTCTTAACAACCACATGTGTGCTTCTAGATTGCAGCAGTGAATGGAGCAGGGAAAAGCCCCTTCAGCCCAGAGGTGCAGATAACAACAGGAATGATTGGTAAACCGCTCCTCATAACACGTTCTCAGTGAGAGCCCAATGCTACATTTACATCCAGCTCAGTGTCATAAACAATCATAAACAATAATATGAAAAACATAAATTGAAGCATTTCAATGTTTGATTGTGTCCGTCTGCTTCTATTTATTTTTGTACGTATGCTGTACATGTGTTCCCTCACTCGTACGCGTGTTTCAGCCCCAGCCAAGCCAACCCAGAAACCGCAGGTGGTGATTTTCCGAGGAGAGGTCGCCATGGTAACCCACAGGACCATTACCATCCACAAGCCTGCTTGTTTTTACAGCGACAACAACGGGCCAATCCGACACATTCAGGTCATCGTGGCCGAGTCAGTGGGTAAGACTCCCCTGCAAACACACGTGTGCATTTTGGACACTGATACATAATATTTATTTTCCCACATTTATGGTGTCGGATTTAAGAAGGGAGTCTGCGAGTCCTTGGGATGATAATCATCATGGGGATGATAATCGTCATGGGGATGATAATCGTCATGGGGATGATAATCGTCATGGGGATGATAATCGTCATGGGGATGATAATCGTCATGGGGATGATAATCGTCATGGGGATGATAATCGTCCTGGAGATGATATGAATCGTCCTGGTCCTTCCAAATCTGTCCTCCAAGACAGCAGGTTTAAGAGAGCTGCTGCAACATGAAACTGTTTGAATGGACTACGAGAACTGACAACAAATGAAACTACTGAGCCAGTCCTGATATTCTTTGACTCATCTAAAAGTAAAAAGATTGTGACAGATGCCTCAAAAGATGTTTTCAGTGCTGTGTTGCGGGGGATAAATGGCAACCGGTGGTCTTCAAGAACTACGAGGAAGACAGAGCAACGCTGTGCTCAAATAGAGAAAGACACTCTGGGACCAGTGTATGGCTGTGGGAAGTTTCACAGCTATGTCTTTGGTCTTCCTAATTTTACAGCGGAGAGTGATCCCAAACCACAGATTTTGATCATAAAAAAACCTTAATCACTGTACCTCAACCTGAAGCGTTGCAATAGGTGGGAACTGATTTATTCCATCTGAATGACAAAATCGATCTAGTGGGGATAAGGTTATTACTCAAACTATCCTGAAATAGCACAGCTTTCCAGCCCATCAGCTAAACGGGTTGATGGGATCACTCGCATGGAACGTTTTTTGCAAGACATGAGATCCCACAATCAGTAGTGGGTGACAGCGGACCACAGTACAGCAGTGGAGAGTTCAGGCAGCTCGCAGAGGAGAACCACCACCCCTCCAGACCCGTTTCCACAGGCTAATGGCCCAGCTGAAAAAGGAGTACAGGTCATTAAGAGACTGAAGAAAAAGTCAAGTAAAACTGAAACTGATCCGTATCTGGCTTTACTGGCAGAAAGCACCGTGGGCATGTGGAGCGTCTCCTGCTGATCTCCTCATGGTGAAACTAAAGGCCAAAAGGGTCAAAACCCTGCCTGACTGTCGGCGTTGTATTTTATAACGCCGTGAAAAACGCCGCTGTTCCTCAACTCTACAACGGCGTAAAATTCTGCGTTTTCGACATCTTTTTAACACGCGTTTTGACAACGGTCAAATGATTCGGTACGTAGATATGACATTCTTGTTGATGGTTAATTTGCATATTTACCTCTGTTTCTATCACAGTGAAGGACGGCACAATTCCGACCAATTGGAAGAATGCATTTTTCCACCAGCCCGCCCCCTACCTGACAGACGGAGGGTTCCCCAGCCCCCCCTGTGTGCGAGAGAGGGTGGGGAGGGGCGTCGACCTCGCAGAAGACACATATGTCATTGGAGAAGATGACAGTTGTGCAGAGGAAGGGGACACTTTATGCAATGGACGTCTGAAACCAAACACTGTCTATGTGTATGTGCAGCTTCTGCCCGTGTGCCCGCACACACACACGCGCGCACACACACACACACGCACACACACACACACACGCGCGCGCACACACACGCACACACACACACACACACACACGCACACACGCGCGCGCACACACACGCACACACACACACGCACGCACACACACGCACACACACACGCACACACACACAGAGACACACACACACACGAGACAAACGAGACATGCGACACAAGCACCTACAACATAAGTTAAATCAACATAAATCAGTTATGTCTGTTCCCCCTGATTGTTTTCTTCTTCTTCGTGTTGCCAGGTTTAAATTTCGGGCTACTAATATTCAAGGCCAATACACAGACTCCGAGTATTCGGACGAAGTCAAAACTACAGGTAAACACCCTCAATCCCTGTTTAGCAGAACCACAAGTTGGCAGCATAAAAAAACCAAGCACATGGAAGCAGTGGATTCAAGTGATTCTCTCCTGCCAATGTAGCGGATGTGATGTTAACCAGAGATGAGCAGATCATTCTGGGCGTTCTTCTCTCTGTCTTCCTGGTCGTGTTCCTCATCACCATCATCTGTGCCTCGGTCAGGTAAGACCAACCAGACCCGCCTCTAACTTTTCACCACCATCGCAACAACCCAAGATTGATTGACACTTGATTGACACTGCCCCCATCCAATAGAATCCACCAGCGCAAGAATGAGGGTGCCACCTATTCGCCGAGGCAGGCGGAGATCATTGAGACCAAGTGTAAACTGGACCAGTTGATCGCTGTGGCCGACATGGAGCTGAAGGAAGACAAAGTGAACCGGTTCGTCTGGTGTCAGACCCAGTTTTGTTTTGCGTTAGCATATCAGTACTATCGGACTTTGAATGACTCAGACAAGTTCTGTTGGGCTTCTCCGTTAAGGTCTGGGGTGTTTATTCAGGATGGGGTTGTACAACTATTACACATATAACATGTTATAGCCGCGTGCCTTGGTCTCTGGAACTAAAACATTGTGTAGGTAAACACACATAATCAATGGGTGAACACACATAATCAATAGGTGAACACACATAATCAATGGGTGAACACACATAATCAATGGGTGAACACACATAATCAATGGGTGAACACACATAATCAATAGGTGAACACACATAATCAATAGGTGAACACACATAATCAATAGGTGAACACACATAATCAATAGGTGAACACACATACTCACATGCACATCTGCACATGCCTGTAGTCTCTGCTTAATGCATGCACGCACGCACGCACAGTGCACACACGCACACACACACAGTGCACGCACACAGTGCACGCACACACAGTGCATGCACACACAGTGCACACACGCACACACACACAGTGCACGCACACAGTGCACGCACACACACGCACGCACACACAGTGCACACACACACAGTGCACGCACGCACACACACGTCCAACAGCACTGTGTGACGACTGCATGGCTTTCCTTTTCTCTCACTCTGCCCTCCCTTCCTGCAGGTATTCGTCCTTCTTCTTTAGACGGAAAGAGATATATGTCATCCAGTAAGTTGTGGTGTGTGCGTGTCGTTTAGTCTGCCAGCATGATTTCTATTGTATGTCGTATAATATTTGCATGCTTTGTGCTTAATGTGGAAGCCTATTGGTCACTTCATCAGATATTGTGTGGTTGTGATCTTTGAATTGAATCACTGTATTATATGAATCATGTGATGGCCCAGTCTTGTTATAGGTCCTACTCCAGCTGTCGGTTATCAGCCAGACAGTAAGGAAATAAAAGTCAAATAAAACCCAATCAATTTGACCCAAATTACACTGGCATATTTTATCTCTATAGTTCCCGGAGGAGATTTTGGAGCTAGGCCTTTGATACACAGCCATTAAGGAATTCGTCATTCTTATCTCTATGTACACTGGCAGTGTCCCAGGAGGAAGGACCAAGTGTTATTTTAGGTTAACCTTCACGTCTCTATAGTTACTGTAATAACACTGTGTATTATTACTTTTGTGCAGACTTCTCAGCTACAGAAAGTCACTCAAGTAAGTCGTCATGACTCCAAAATAAGCTGCTCTGTGTCTGATTGGTCCTACATCTAACTGGCGTTTTGTGTTCATCTTACATTTGATTCTGATCCCTCGCAGGCCTGTCAACAAGAAGTCCTTTTTGCAGCATGTGGCTGATCTCTGTGCCAACGAAAACACCAAGTTCCAAGAAGAATTTGCCGTAAGTAGTCGTCACCAATCATTATCTTTCCCTTTATGTATGGGCCGTTTACTGGCACACCAAGGTGTTGCGTGACCCTGATGATGATGACCACGGCTCTGTGAGCGTCTCCTTCCCCAGGAGCTGCCCAAGCTGCTGCAGGACCTGGCCACCTCAGACGCAGACCTCCCGTGGAACAGATCCAAGAACCGCTTCACCAACATCAAACCGTGTAGGTTCACCTGCTGCGAGTGTTGACAAGGGAGACTTCCCTTGTGAAACTTGAGAAAAAATTATAGTAATGATAATATTTAGTCAAAAAGAATTGTAAATACACTCCCTTTTTGTGTCTAGACAACAACAACAGAGTGAAGCTGTTGTCCGAGCCAGGAATGCCCGGCTCTGATTACATCAATGCCAGCTTTATCTCCGTAAGTGCCAGCTATTATAGCCTGTTACTGTAGATCAGGGGGTCCCCAACCGTTTCACCTCGAGACCCAAAGGAGAAATATGGTGTCTCCCCCAGTCCCAAACTTACAGAAACGCATCATGAATTGCCATAACGTTAGACACTACTGACAAAGAACACAACAAACCATACATTCAAAATGCATATGAAATGCATGTGTTTCATTATAAAAGTACATGAAAGAATGAGGACGCAGAAGCAGCAAGGCAATACACTCTCAGTATCAACTAGGTCAGCTGGAGTGGGAACACAGAACAACGGACACAAAAGCACAGCAATAGTCTAATTTGCCCTTTCTAAACCCTCGAACATGTTGTACTCTCCTATCTGTTTCTCCCCCTTTCTAAACTCTCAATTTCGTACCCCCTCCTTCATCCCTCAGCCTTAAACCCCCACGTTTAGCACCATTCTGATTCCCTTGAACTTACTTATTTCTAAATGATGCTGACGTGACATGCTAGAGGGTATAATATTGTATCAACGTGCATTTTAAAATGGTATTAAATGGTGAAAAGCCTTCGCCGTTGTGTAGTAATGTATGTTGTCCAGAGGCTGCATGACGGAGCTGCCCCAACGTTCGACAAGTTTCCCAATCATGACCTCTCCACTACTGTGGTGGTGAAGACTCGATCCCCAGTCTGAGTCCTGTGTGTCTGTACACCTGGGAGACGGGGGGTCCCCAGTATGAGTCCTGTGTGTCTGTACACCTGGGAGACGGGGGGTCCCCAGTATGAGTCCTGTGTGTCTGTACACCTGGGAGACGGGGGGTCCCCAGTATGAGTCCTGTGTGTCTGTACACCTGGGAGACGGGGGGTCCCCAGTATGAGTCCTGTGTGTCTGTACACCTGGGAGACGGGGGGTCCCCAGTATGAGTCCTGTGTGTCTGTACACCTGGGAGACGGGGGGTCCCCAGTATGAGTCCTGTGTGTCTGTACACCTGGGAGACGGGGGGTCCCCAGTATGAGCACACCTATGCAATCCCATCATGAAGCCGCCTCGGGACGAGGTCTAGCTCATCGGATCACAATGGGATGGGATCCGATCCGATCCCATCCCATCGGATCACAACCTCATTAAAATCTGAAAATAAAACACCATCCATGTCACTCCACCACTAGGGCTATCTGTGTCCCAATGAGTTCATCGCCACCCAGGGCCCACTTCCAGGCACTGTGGCAGACTTCTGGAGGATGGTCTGGGAGACCGGGACCCGCACCATCGCCATGCTCACACAGTGTTACGAGAAAGGCAGGGTATGTCCCAGGACACGGAGGAATTAAGCTTTGCAACAGTCTTCTATATGTGATTGTATTTATCTCACAGATAGGACACCATGACCACGCTAGGCTCCGACTTGCCCCTATGATTTAATGTGTGTGTGTGTGTGTTTAAGATCCGGTGTCATCAATACTGGCCAGAGGACAACAAGCCCCTGACGGTATTCGGTGATATAATCATTACCAAACTGGCGGAGAACGTCTTCCCAGACTGGACAGTGAGGGCCATCAAAGTTGAAAGGGTAAAGGCATACTTACTGATAGCTCGCATCAGCAGATAGGACATTCGAGCTACCGAACCAACGTTGCGTGGTGACGATGCAACTGCTCCTCCTCCCATGCGCTCTGTGTGTTTCTATGCAGCATGGGGACTACATGGTGGTCCACCATTTCAACTTCACCACCTGGCCTGAGCACGGGGTCCCAGAGTCCAGCAGCACGCTCATTCAGTTTGTCAAAGCCGTCCGGGCCAACAGACATGAAAACACCACAATAGTGGTGCACTGCAGGTACAGTAGGAATCACCGTGAATAGTGGTGCACTGCAGGTACAGTAGGAATCACCGTGAATAGTGGTGCACTGCAGGTACAGTAGGAATCACCGTGAATAGTGGTGCACTGCAGGTACAGTAGGAATCACCGTGAATAGTGGTGCACTGCAGGTACAGTAGGAATCACCGTGAATAGTGGTGCACTGCAGGTACAGTAGGAATCACCGTGAATAGTGGTGCACTGCAGGTACAGTAGGAATCACCGTGATCATAAAAGAACCCTGTTAAAAGACACGGCAAGAGCGGGAAATCTTTACTTCTGCAGAACACACAACACACGCCAGTGTTTCTTCTTTAAGAAAAGGCGTGACAAATAATAAGAAACAAGTCTTCCTTGTTCTTAAGAAGGCATGAATTAGGCAGCGCACCTACGGAGGAAATGTCTCATGGCACATCAGCGCATCATCGCAAGAGCGTTCACAGTTTTGGATGTATATAATATAAATATGGTGACGGCTGGAACTGAAAGACGCAACAGCTTCAAGCTCCATTCGTATCACATTGTGTACTTGATACACGGTCGCTTGTGTCTTTCCCGTTCCTCTAGTGCTGGTGTAGGCCGGACCGGAGTGTTTATTGCCCTTGACCACCTCATTCAGCACATCAGTGACCACGATTTCGTGGATGTGTTCGGTCTGGTGGCCGAACTGCGCAGCGAGAGGATGTGTATGGTGCAAAATCTGGTGCGTTCACAGAGCTTGTCTGCCCGGGGATTTAGGATTACAGTACCTCTGTGTCTGATAAAATGCTGTGGGACTCTCCTCGTTGCCGGCAACATATTATTCTGACGGCTCAGCTACTCCGAGTCTTCAGCCAAAAGTCGGCAAAATTGACTAATACAGAGACATCTGTTGATCTGTAAAATGTAAACTAGCCTATGATAAATGAACCAGAAATAGTAAAAGCAGTGTGTTACGAAGGAGACGTTGAGATCCACGGCTTAACTATGGCGGCTATTTAACTCTGAAGTATCATTTTTTTATGTGTGTGTGTGTGTCAGGCCCAGTATATGTTCCTGCACCAAAGCACACTAGCTCTTCTCGACAGTAAAGGCAACAGCCAGTCAATCTGGTTTGTAAACTACTCCGCTCTGGAGAAAATGGATTCTCTGGAGGCCATGGAAGGTAAATAATTACACGCTGGCCGAGATGTGTTCATCAAACTGTATAACCTTAACGTTTCATTCACATGTGCACTAACAAAGTGCTTCAGGTCCTGCAAAAAGCAGGGCATTGTTGCGGATGTTTAACCCTTCGTTCTTGTTTCTGTAGGTGACGTAGAGCTGGAATGGGAAGAGACAACCATGTGATCTTTTTATTCTCAATCATTAAATATCCTCTGTTGCTAGGTATGTTAACGAGAGTGATAGTTGATCATTAAATATCCTCTGTTGCTAGGTATGTTAACGAGAGTGATAGTTGATCATTAAATATCCTCTGTTGCTAGGTATGTTAACGAGAGTGATACTTGGAGTGAGGGCAGCAGTCTAGGGGGAACTGTGGATCAGGGATGATTCGAAACAAACAACGGCTTATTTCATCCAGCTGGCATCCCTCGGCTCATCACTGTAGCTTAAAACGTGTTCAAGATTGTTTTTTATGAAATTCGCAAAAAAAATAAGGAAAAAGTGGATAAAAATTTTAAACAATGTTACGAATGTCAAGAAATGGCTTGCTTCTAGAAAGAGCAACAGCACACGCAGTACGTAAGCACACAGGTACTCTGCACAAGTATTTTCAATGTGTATCATTTGTCACTGTGATATTGTTATTTAAACAATCTTTGTATTTTCTAAGATAATTTATTCAGCCAAAAGTGTTTGTTTGTTCTGCATTTAAATGTTTTCCTCTGGTAATTGATGGCTTCTCTTTGGTGTATTTTTCCTCAAGAGTGACGTGATTAAGTAAAATAAAGCAATATTTTGTTTGTCCCACTTATTTGACTGTGTTTGTTGTTTTGTATCTCACTTCACCTTATCCTCACAAATCAGACTAAATACACTTTTGCAATGACAGTCCGAGTGCGATAGTTTGTCAATCTAGGCAAGAGCATTAACCACCAAATATCGAGAATGCTCCAGGTCTGGTTTTGTGGCTCATGTTCGAGGTGTGGTCCCAAATGTGAAGGTCACACATTGCATCATCCACAGGGAAGCTTTGGCCCGCAAAACATTACAGGGCGACCTAGGAGAGGCTTTTGATATGGTTGTGAGAGTAATGAATCTACTCAAAAAGAGACCACTACAATCAAGGCTCTTCACAGAGATATGCAGGGAAATGGGTGCAGAGCATGAGCAGCTGCTCTTTCCCTGTGAGGTGAGGTGGCTCTCAAAGGGAAGAGTTCTGCAGAGTTTGAGACCTGAGAGGCGAGATCATGGCCTACCTAAAGAACAAAGACTCTAACCTTGCAAAGCATTTTCGGGACAAGCGGTGGCTGGCAAGATTTGCCTACCTTCTGGACATGTTCAACACACTAAACACAAGCCTTCAAGTAAAAGAGAACATATTGGCGCTAGAAGACAGAATTCAAGGATCCACTGCATGCCTGGGTCTTTAGCAGTGCTAACTGGGTGCTGGTGAACTGGCAGTGTTTCCTGTCCTCTCTGCCTACCAAGGAAACACGGACGTTCCCCTCAGTGACTCTGAAACAGAACATAGCACATCTGGCCTACAGGAGAACTTCCCTGACTCACAGGGATCTCAAAACCTTCAGTGGGTGAAGTATCCCCTCCAAGCTGTGGCATCACTAGAGCTGGGTCTAAGTCAGACAGAGTTAGGAGCACTGGTCTCACTGCAGGTGTGCAGCCAACATCCAGCCAACATCCCTGCTCCTCCACCTGCCAACATCCAGCCAACACCACTGCTGCTCCACCTGCCAACATCCAGCCAACCTCCCTGCTCCTCCACCTGCCAACATCCAGCCAACACCACTGCTGCTCCACCTGCCAACATCCAGCCAACCTCCCTGCTCCTCCACCTGCCAACATCCAGCCTACACCACTGCTGCTCCACCTGCCAACATCCAGCGCACAGCCAACACCACTGCTCCTCCACCTGCCAACATCCAGCCAACACCACTGCTCCTCCACCTGCCAGCACTAATACATTCCATATTCCATATGATTACTTATATATTCATATAAAATGTTTTGTAATATTCCTTATATACTATGGCAGCATAATACAAATAATTATGACTGCTTATTGCTGGCTTATTTTAAACATACATGACATAACTCTACAAGGGAATTCTTAATAACTTTGTAGCGAAACTAAATTTCATATTTGTAAATTGCAGTTGTTGAATTGATTTAGTTACCCAATTCAAGTGTGTGTCGTGCTCCTCTTCCACACAGAAGTGGCCTGTGTCTTTCAGGTCACCTGTTAGCAAAACACAACGTAAGAATCAGAGCATGCCAGCTTATTTTCTCGTCATTTCCACATTGTTGTACTATACAGGTAACTTCTGAATAATTCTGATAACTGCATTGTATGTTTTTATAGCAATTGTAAGGCCCATTCTTTGGATTGCCAAAACATCCCCTGATAGCATATCACTTAGTGGTCTCTAGTAGGAACTAGAGACCACCATCACTCTCCTGAGTGATGGCGGTTTGTAGCCTGTGGTTTCTGTTGCAGGAAAAGCTGAAGTCTCCTCACAATCATTCTCATGCCTCCCACCACCTCCACTTGGCCAAGGGGGCTCCCAGCGGTTAGAAGGTGTGACCAATAAAACACTTGATGGTAGGGCATCATCTGTGCATCGTAGAGAGGACACATTTTGTAGCAGGTTGAAAATCCAGTCTAATAGAATGTGTATCCCCTGTAACATTCACCAAGGTTGTTCGATTAGATAAAATAATCCTTTATTAATCAGTAGGCATTCTCAATTCGGTGCAATGAATAATACTTACTTCGACCACACGTACACTGGAATAAAAGCATTTGTTTTGATAGATGAGCCTTGTGTTACTTTGCAAAACCTCGTTGATAAACTACACTTTGTGATGGAAAATGACCCAAGGCCCTATTCCGAGGTAAGCTTGCTCCAGCTCGCTTAAATTAATTAGGTTTGATGTTCAAGTGATTATGTGCACACTATAGTGGCCTATCTGTCTTTTTAGCTATCTAACTCCCCACAGCTGCCCGTTTACCTGTATTCCTGCATTGTGCTCTGTTCTCATGTGAGAAACGTCTGAGCAAGCTCCCCTCCCCAATTATGTGTTCGGCCTTGACTGCATATCCTCTCCCCAGACCAGGTGTCCAGCCGTAGCTGTGCATTGAACCCGTTATAGATATGGCGTCTCGTGATATCTCTGAGATATTGTTTGCTCCACTCTACAAAAAGGGCTTCCCTCCTTTATTCAGTGCGCTTTTTCTCGAGAACTCTGCTCTGCGTGGAGTTGCCTTTGAAACTGTTTTTTATGTTCTGCAGCGTGTGAAATAAATCAACTACGGATATCCATTTGTTTTAGCCTTTTATTCGAGCCAGCCACCAGTTTTGTTTTTGTTTGTTTTTTGCTACAACAACTTCCAAAATGATTAATTAAACAATCCACATGCGTCTATTTAGGTGAAATCGAAGCGTAGTAATGTAGCCCCACCTTCCCTGAATGAATGCACGCTCCCGCGGCCAGGGATACACTTCCTATCGGGGATTTGGCACCTGTCGGTCGCGCAGCAAAACTAATTGGAAGTCTATTTTTACGCGCGTCGACGCGTCCCTCTGTGAATAAACTGTTTTCAAGGGAAGTACGTATGTTTGTATGTCGAATAATTAAATAATGTATAGATCAGTAGTTTTAGTTGCATATTGCAGGGGTGAAAATGCCACTTTGTCTCTTGTTTATCCAAGAGACAACATTTGGACCACAATTGGTACAGTCAGTTGAACTTCAAGTGAGTTCGCTTGGAAGATCGCCAATGAAAACTTTGGCCCGTTAAATGCTTTAACGTGTACTGTATGAACAATCCACTTGTGATCGTTCACAACGATGAAAAACCGCATATAGCTGAGCACTCATAGTTGTTTATTCTATATCTCCTCTATGCTCCTCTTGCTCCGGACGCGACGCTGCGAGGTGTCCGGTGAGCGGGTGGTAAGGAAACGCGACGCAGCTTGACGCATCCATGCGTGTAGCTCCCGGGCCAGCCACAGTGTACTCCCTCATCTAGACGCCACTGCACCACTATCACTCCTACAACAAGTATAACTTTACAATTAAAGTTACACTTTCTAGTGTGTATAGAGAACATCACAGCTGTCATTGTTTGAGTCAACCTCTGTTCTGCAAAAGAGTGCTCTGTCAGAGCAATACCACCTGTTTGAAAAATATACACCAACCTCTGAACCCTGCACCCTCCTACAGCAACGCTCCACCCACAGACAATAGCAACCAACAGGTCAACGTTGCGATAGAATTGAAAAAAAAAAAAAAACAATGAGACCAGTTTGTTTAGTTGAACATTAAAAGTGTGCCACTTGATGAGATCTTTCCAGTCAGGATGAAGGCTGTGTGGGTAAAGCGCCTGGTGCTGATACTGGCTGGAATATGTTCTATATATTACATAGTTGTATTATTTACTAACCAAGATGATACAGTTGAATCATTTGGACATGGCAGTCCTCGAATGGTTTCTGATTTGGAGCTAAGTGTTAACAACCTGCGTAAGTGGACTCTTTACATATCAATAGCCAGTGGCGATGGTAGCATTTTGTATCGGGTGGCAAAAGAGGGGTGGTGTGATGTACACGTTTTATTTATTGGATTATCATTATAACTTCAAGGCAATACAGTGTATAACGTTAATCATTATGCACTACACAACCATGTTGCATAGTGATGAAAAGGTATTTTAGGACACTTCTTGACAGCAAAGTATTTGGTTTAATAGAGCATGATTATTGGAAGACACAGGCAGCAATTCACCAAGCATCTTCAGAGAGACAATGAATGTTCATGCCCTTTATAGGGAAATATCACATCGTTAATACAAGCATCAAGGGTTTAAAATAAAGCACATAGTGGTTGTTTATTATGGTTTGCAACTATTTAGGTGTGATGTAAAAAGTTGAACTTTGTGTGGTTCTCACCTAGGCTAGGAGCCTCGTAACTAGTCGACGCACACACTGAGTTGATTAGCAGTAGGCTAACAAACAAATTCCCTTTTCACCATAGAACAATGTTCGCGTTCATGTCAGCTGCATTCAAAATGACAATATAATGTACTGTTGACATAGTCATCTTAGTGCAGGATAACCGGTTTACTGTTAATTATTCACGGAGGAATAAAACACACAATAGCAATCGGATTCATTTAACCGGATGAGGCATTTTTTTATCTTCGTACTAACGCTTATAACCAAATAAACGCATGCGTGAAACAGTGACGTCATCAACGTAAATTATGTATGAGAGCATAATAAATGACAGCTGCTGTTGAGTTTGACTTTGACCTTTTTTTGATCATCTTAAATAGTTTCGAAATGCTGCCAAATGTTACTTTCCCCCCCCCTGACATTGTGCACCCTTACGGTCTAGAATGTGCTGTACTTACAAAATAAAATGATGGGATATTGCCACTGTCATTGCATAAAGTGGTTATCAAACAAACAATAAGAACATTTATTTAAAACAAATTATTTATTTATAATTATTTTTTATCAAAAACATTAATTACAAAACAGCAAATTGCACACAGAAGACAAGTAAATCCCCCCAACAATTGTTTTTCTTCTAATGTATAGGCTTTTGATGGTATGGGGGGGGCGGGGGGGGGGGGGGGATTCAGTTCAACCTCAAGGCTAGATGCTAATAAATTCTACACACCTTCAAGCCAGAACATTGCAGGTGTGGCCGTTCTCCCAATCTCCACTGGGTGCAGCCAGGTTAGATTAGATTAGATACAATTGTATTGTCACAGCGCAGAGTACAAGTACAGAGACAATGAAATGCAGTTATCGTCTAACCAGAAGTGCAAAAAAACAAGTGCAGAGTATGTACATGTCATGGAATAATAAAGATGGAGGGGAGTGAACAGTCTGTGGTTGGGGTGAGTAGGAGCCATCAGAAGCACAGCGTCTGGTGGCTGTGTGTGACGCACCTTCCGTTGATTTTAATGGCAGCGCTTCCAACCCCGATGCTAAATTTGACACAACACTCATAAGACGCGAGACTCAATGGCTTCGATTGAGCAGAGGGGTTAGCAATATTACCCATACTTTGCCAACAGCTGACTGTATATACTGTCAGAAATACAGTATATAAAATATGAATGTCTATGCTGAATGTTGGAGCCTGAGGCTTCTTTGATATCTTTGCTTTCTTTCATTGCCTCTGTCCAGCTAATCACTAACTCCTACATTTTCTCTCGTTTTACAGACAACTTGGTACAAGTCTTCCATCAAAAACAAGAATCCATGCAGAAGCTTCTTGAAGAAGATCTAGAGAGACATAGAAAAATAGAAGAAAAACTAATTGCAGTGGTCAAAAAGCAGTCAGAGGATGAAGATAAACCTGTGAAAATGAAAAAGCCTGGAAATAAGGGGAATAAACTTTTCCCAAAGTCTGCCCTGTTCCTGAACTGGGGTGGAGAGAATTTGTCAGAAGACGAACAAAAAGAGGCACAAGCTTTATTTGAGAAATATGGATATAACGTGTTTCTGAGCGATCGCCTACCCCTTAATCGACCTCTTCCAGACACCAGGGACCCAAGGTTGACCTTTTTCCTCTTTTAATGTGGAGTGTGTGTGTGTGTGTGTGAGAGTATGTGTGTGAGTGCATAGGAGTGTTTCATGAGGTATTTTGGGTGTTCATCTAGATGCTTAATGAAGACCTACCCAAAGGATCTGCCCCCTTCTCCAAGAGACGAGCCACCTCCGCTGCCAGAGCCGCTGGGTCCTGCAACCTTGTCTCCACCAAACCCATAAAGGGTGGGGGATGATGCTTGAACTGTATGGGATGGCCCCACCTCAGCGTGTTGTTCAACCAAGTTGGTGAAACACATCGCTCTCGAGTCAGCGCTAGCAGACAGCTGAGGAACGCTGTCTAGGAATATGCTGCATGTGTTTGTGTCTGTGTCTGTGTGTGTGTGTGTGTGTGTGTGTGTGTGTGTGTGTGTGTGTGAGAAAGATAAAGAGAGACAGAAAGGTGTGTGTATGTGCATATGTGTGTGAGTGCATAGGAATATTTCCTAAATTCATATGAGGTATTTTGGGTGTTCATCTAGATGCTTAAAGAAGACCTACCCAAAGGATCTGCCCAGCATTGGAGTAGTGCTTATCTACCTGGATGAGGCCCTGTCAATCCTCAAGAGAGCCATCCGAAGTATTATCGACCGCACTCCGAAGTCCTTGCTGAAAGAAATCATATTGGTGGATGACCACAGCAGCAATGGTTTGTCTCTTTTTAACAGGCTTATTCTAATGATGATATATAACATTACTACTTCTGTGCAGTAAATGTTTATGGGAATATATTAGGGCAGGAAGAGCCACCATCTCACCGCACATGATGCATGCTAAACTATGTCCCAAGTCCCATGAGTTTTCTTTTGCATATTAAATACACAGCATGCATTTTTCCAATTTTGAAAAATATAACTGATAAAGCCTGATGATGAAATGTTTTCCCTTTACTAAAGGACAATACCTGTCAGGGTGATTGAACCATCTCTCCTGGCTTCACTAAAACATCCATTTCCCCAGGGCGTATTTTTTTAGTAGAGACGCTAGGACACATCCCTACCAATGTCAAGAAACCAGTCAACCGTCTTAACCAAAAATCACAATCAAGCATAGAATTTATAGACATAATGTTAAAATGTATGAAGCCTTCATTTTCCTCTGTCTAACAAAGCTTCAGGCATGGGTTTGGTTCATTCAAACAGGACCTGCTGTCCTCTGTGTCTCACTTTCTTTTGCCTCCTATTTTCTTGACCAATCTTGTCAGGAACTGACTAGCTAGTTGGCTAGCTTTGCGGCCCATTGGATGGCAACAATAGGTTATACTAATGTAACCATCAACTACATATTTTATTATTAATTCATTATTATTATCAATGGCTATTATTTTCACAGAGATTTCCCCCCTCCCCCACAGATGACCTGAAGCAGGACTTTGACATGTACATCAAGACCATTGAAGAGCAGAATCCAGGCCTCCTCATGACCAGAGTGAGACACAGTGAGCAGCTGGGGCTGACCACGGCTAGGATCTCTGGATGGAAGGCCGCCACGGCTGACGTGGTCGCCATCTTGGATGCTCATATTGAAGTCCATGACCTGTGGTAAGGGGGTACTAAGTTACCAACATATAACGTGTATAATTGTGTCGTCTCACATATCAGATTAATACTCTAAAGTCCGATAGCAGATGAACACAAATCTGGGTGAATGGGGCGTTTCACTCTCTTTTGCTTCATATAGTTTCATTCATCAAACCAAAGACCAAAGAAGAGCCTTTTGATGCTAATACCAACCCCTCAATGGCTTTGTTGATCAATCCTTTAAGAACAATAGTTCTTAAATAGTTCTTAGCGAGTAATACAATCCCCAACAGTTGCTAGACGTCCCCCAAAAAGGTTTCCGGCTGGAACTATCCTCGTTAAATTCTTAAACATTTTTACCATATATGAATAAATACCAAAAGGTTCTAGCTTGCCTCGTTTTTCAATTCAGAAACCTGGTCACCTTTGTTTTTAGGTGAGCTTATTCAGGGGAGCTCAGCGACTACCTGGCTACCCCGTAATTCGCACCCTGATTATTATTGAGTGCAAATAGCACCACATCAATGGCAAAGTGAATTAAACCACTGGAAAAGGACATTGAACAATGAGTCATCCTGTGTTAAGGTGATGTTTCAATTACTTGGAATGTGTTTTCTCTCAATCCCTCTCTGTGCTGCAGGGCTGAACCACTGCTGACGCAGATTAAAGGGGATCGGAAGCTGATTGTGTCTCCGGTGTTTGACAGAGTCAACTACTTTGATCTTGAGGTTGTGAAGTACTTGCCTGCATCCCATGCGTTTGACTGGGCTTTGTGGTGCATGTACGAGAGCTTTAGGCCTGAGTGGTACAAACTAAATGACCCCTCCTTGCCCGGAAAGTAAGTTTCACCTGATAATAGCTTTTCTTGATCTGCATTAACAACATATCTGCATTATGTCGATCCTAAACAGTGACATATTGAGCCATGTCATCTGTTTGACCTTTTAAGGAGTCCTTCCATAATGGGTATCCTAGTCGCAGATCGGACGTATCTTGGTGAAATTGGAGTTCTTGATGGAGGAATGAAAGTATACGGTGGAGAAAATGTGGAGCTCGGGATTCGTGTAAGCATACCACAGAAATACACAAAGTTTTGTTATTAGGATATAAGTGGCTGGAGTCTAGAAATTATTAACTGATGTACGTTATTGGGTATGGCTGAATTGAAACAATGTCCATTCATTCTTTTGTAGGTTTGGACATGTGGGGGAAGTATTGAGGTTGTCCCATGCTCCAAGATAGCCCACATTGAGAGGAGCCATAAGCCATACTTGCCAGACCTCTCCATCACAATGAAAAGGAATGCTTTGAGGGTAGCAGAGGTTTGGATGGATGACTACAAACACAACGTCAATTTGGCCTGGAATCTGCCTTTCAAGGTACAACAGTTTAACTTAAAAGGTCATGCCAATTTAGACTGATCAACGAACACAAGCTCTAGTCTTTTCTAGACTTTTCATGTTTCTTTGATTATGAAAAGTACAGGTTTGATGGCAAAACTAAACAAGGCTTTAGCATGATATCCTAATTGGCTTAATTGAATAAGGTTAAGAAAGAAACTGACATAGGTGCTTTGACTTCACTGATGAAGGCTTCTAATCAAACCAAACCCTTTCGTTCTGCAGGATCACGGGATTGACTTTGGGGATGTGTCAGAGAGAAAAGAACTAAGAAAAAGGCTGAATTGTAAACCTTTCAAGTGGTACTTGGACAATGTGTATCCACTGCTGGATACCTGGGACAATATCCTGGCCTATGGAGGAGTGAGTTGGATTTAACTATATGAGGGACAGATATATCAGAAGAAATTTCCTCTGTCTTGTACAGTATTTTTATTTGTTTTTTTGTATTTTTTCCTTTGGGCAAGGTAGATAGTTAGGCCGACTGAACACTGCAGTATAGTGCCTTTGAATCAAGTTAAACATCTTTCTCCTGTATTTAGCTGAAGAACCTTGATGCCAACATGTGTGTAGACCAAGGTCCAGTGCCAGGCCACACACCAATTGCATATGGCTGCTACTACTATATGCCTCAAGTAAGTCAAAGGACATCCTCTTAATATGTTTTGTATGAAGTATCTGATTCAACTGGATACATGTTTTCTTTTGGCCTTCTTTCTCATCAGTACACATATTACCGTGAGACTGGTGAGCTTTACATTGGCGGGATCAAGTCACATAAGTACAATGCTAATCGTTGTTTGATGGACGACGGCAACAAAGACAACGAGCCTGGCCTGAACAACTGCCACGAATCTGTTCAGAAAAGAATTGGAATTTACTGGGACTTCACCCAGGTACATCTATTGTGGGTTTTCTGATTGTGAAAGATGTTGTTCGTGAATGCAGCAGAGCAAGATTTGATTGATGTTTGGTGGAGGATTTGAGCAATAATGACATGCAATGTTCCCTGATGTATGGCTGTGTTTCCCTCTCTCTCTCTCTCTTTCTCAGGGTAAGGAATTGAAGAACAAACAGACCAGTAGATGTCTGGAAATTATAAATAGCAAACTTGTGGTACAAGAATGTACGGGCCAAAGATGGGAAATCCAAAATGTTATCAAACCTTTCTAAATAAATGTTGAGGCTGTGTATTAATTGTGTACTAAATGGATCAATTCTGAAATATATGAAAGTGCACAGATTGAACTTCTCCTGAACCGACTGCAACCACATTGACGATCATGGTTTAGCCTACTAACTAAAGTAAAACTTAAATATTCCAAAGGAAATAAACCGATCTCAAATCTAAGAATGTCAGTCGTGAAAGTAAAAAGGACATTCATTGTAAGTGATTCATTTTTAGAACTGTTAGTTAAATTCTGATGAATTACGCCATAAATATGTCTATAATCTTAAAGGTCCAGTGTGAGGAATTTAGTGAAACTAGCGGTGAGGTTGCATTTGGCAACCAACTGAATACCCTCCCTTTCCAACGGCTACGGTGGCCTGTATTGGCCTGTTTTGTGTACGGTGTCGGTAGGCATTTCCGGGTTTTTTCACGCCAAGGTCGATTTTTAACAGCTCTAGCGTGCGAATCAATTAATTTCACCAATCACAATCGGCTATGGTCACCATGGTCACTGTACATGTTGTAGGCCATGCCGGAGGTAACAGTCTATTTCCAAAATACTTATGTATACAAAGACATAACATTTAATTGAAATACTTGCAGACAAGTGTTCACTTCGTCAAATGAATAGGCAGGACGCAGGCAAAGAGCGCGAATCTGTGCGGTCCAATAGGGAATGTGGACGTCACGCCGTGTTGTAGCTGTGGTCGGTCTGTTGGTTCTGTCTGACAAGATGGCGCCCGGTGCAACGGGAATTCACCTAACATAAATTCACATCAGCGGCATAACAGCATCTCATTTGGCAAACATATTAGAATATGCACACACACAGTACCTAGTTGCATGGTATTTAAAAATAGACCATGCTGATTCTGTTTATTTAATAATCCATCAGTTTCCAGACACTTACCAGTACTGGCCCGATACTTTTATTTCCAGATGTGGGCCACATATTTCATGCCCAACGTGGCCCGAGTTCGGCTTTCCAGTATTCAGCCGCACCTGTTACTACAGGTATCGGCCCATGCTCGACAGTACGGCAGATGTCCCGCGCCCCACCCTTATGTGGCCCGATGGTACACTGCTAGCTGCGTAAAGTCTGTGTCTGAATGAGCCACTTACTATGGTCTGGTCTACTACCATTTCCCTGTACATTAAAGTAGCAGTATCCGTGGTAGCGACACCTGTGTTGGTCCAACGACGGTGCCTCTGTGGAAATGATCAATTCAGTTTAAATAAGCGGAGGACAGTTGTGTTGCATCATCAACGCCTAATCAGCATTGGACCAGGAAACCATATCAGCCAATCAGATTATGCATGCAACAGCATATGTTTTCCTAGAGAGGGAGCCATCTACTGCAAACCGTTCTGCATGTGATGTTGGGTTTGGTTAAGAATGGCCCATGTTCACAAGTTGATGTTCTCACTCTTCTTTACAGACACAAGTGATTTGTTAAGAAAGAACCCTGGGTTTAGGTGTCAAGCTTTAGACACTCAATCTAAATATACATTTTAACTAAAGTAATGATTTGTGTGTTGCACATGTTTCTAAATGTCAAATATTTTGTCAATTTTGCAGGTACAGCTCCTTGCCACCAAATCTGCAAGAAAAAGCCATGGCCTTGTGGCAAACTAAGTGGAACAAATTTGTGACTGAAAATCTATAAGGCACGCAGTCTTTTTTTATAATTTTTTTTACGAATGTGTTAACCTTATGCTGCAATGCAGAACATACTACATAATTGATTGTATGCCGTCTTTTACTGCCTTAATGGAAAAGGGAATGGGAAAGCTGAATTGTAAACGTGTCAAATGTCTTTGAATGAAACTGTCTTTTATGTTCTGCAGCGTATGAAATAAATCAACTACGGATATCCATTTGTTTTAGCCTTTTATTCGAACCAGCCACCATATTATTATTATTTTTTGCTACAACAACTTCCAAAATGATTAATTAAACAATCCACATGCGTCTATTTGGGTGAAATCGAAGCGTAGTAATGTAGCCCCCCTTCCCTGAATGATTGCGCGCTCCCGCGGCCAGGGATACACTTCCTATCGGGGATTTGGCACCTGTCGGTCGCGCAGCAAAAAGACTTTGAAGTCTATTTTTACGCGCGTCGACGCGTCCCTCAATGAATAAACTGTTTTCAAGGGAAGTACGTATGTTTGTATGTCGAATAATTAAATAATGTATAGATCAGTAGTTTTAGTTGCATATTGCAGGGGTGAAAATGCCACTTTGTCTCTTGTTTATCCAAGAGACAACATTTGGACCACAATTGGTGCAGTCAGTTGAACTTCAGGTGAGTTCGCTTGGAAGATCGCCAATGAAAACCTTGGCCCGTTAAATGCTTTAACATGTACTGTATGAACAATCCACTTGTGATCGATCACAACGATGAAAAACCGCATATAGCTGAGCACTCATAGTTGTTTATTCTATATCTCCTCTATGCTCCTCTTGCTCCGGACGCGACGCTGCGAGGTGTCCGGTGAGCGGGTGGTAAGGAAACGCGACGCAGCTTGACGCATCCATGCGTGTAGCTCCCGGGTCAGCCACAGTGTACTCCCTCATCTAGACGCCACTGCACCACCATCACTCCTACAACAAGTATAACTTTACAATTAAAGTTACACTTTCTAGTGTGTATAGAGAACATCACAGCTGTCATTGTTTGAGTCAACCTCTGTTCTGCAAAAGAGTGCTCTGTGAGTGCCATACCACCTGTTTTAAAAATATACACCAACCTCTGAACCCTGCACCCTCCTACAGCAACGCTCCACCCACAGACAATAGCAACCAACAGGTCAACGTTGCGATAGAATTGAAAAAAACAATGAGACTAGTCCAGTTAGTTTGTTTAGTTGAACATTAAAAGTGTGTCGCTTGATGAGATCTTTCCAGTCAGGATGAAGGCTGTGTGGGTAAAGCGCCTGGTGCTGATACTGGCTGGAATATGTTCTATATATTACATAGTTGTATTATTTACTAACCAAGATGATACAGTTGAATCATTTGGGCATGGCAGTCCTCGAATGGTTTCTGATTCGGAGCTAAGTGTTAACAATCTGCGTAAGTGGACTCTTTAAATATCTATAGCCAGTGGCGATGGTAGCATTTTGTATCGGGTGGCAAAAGAGGGGTGGTGTGATGTACACATTTTATTTGTTGGATTATCATTATTACTTCAAGGCAATACAGTGTATAACGTTAATCATTATGTTCCACACTACACGACCATGTTGCATAGTGATGAAAAGGTATTTTAGGACACTTCTTGACAGCAAAGTATTTGGTTTAATAGAGCATGATTATTGGAAGACACAGGCAGCAATTCACCAAGCATCTTCAGAGAGACAATGAATGTTCATGACCTTAATAGGGAAATATCACATCGTTAATACAAGCATCAAGGGTTTAAAATAAAGCACATAGTGGTTGTTTATTATGGTTTGCAACTATTTAGGTGTGATGTAAAAAGTAGAACTTTGTGTGGTTCTCACCTAGGCTAGGAGCCTCGTAACTAGTCGACGCACACATTGAGTTGAAGTAGGCTACATAGTGACGTCAGGATCAGGGGCGTCCGAAACTAAGATGTTGCGTCATCAAATCGAATTCCCTGGCCAGAAGCATGGTCGCCTCTACAAACAAATTCCCCTTTCACCATAGAACAATGTTCGCGTTCATGTCAGCTGCATTCAAAATGACAATATAATATACTGTTGACATAGTCATCTTAGTGCAGGATAACCGGTTTACTATTAATTATTCACGGAGGAATAAAACACACAATAGCAATCGGATTCATTTAACCGGATGAGGCATTTTTATCTTCGTAGCAACGCTTATAACCAAAGAAACGCATGCGTGAAACCATGACGTCATCAACGTAAATTATGTATGAGAGCATAATAAATATTACGTAGGTTAACAACTACTATTAGCCTTATATATTATAATATAGACTAATAATATAGCGTAATTAATGGAATACAATTTGAACTCAAACAGTGGCTGGTCTCTGTGGAGACTGAGCTCCGTTCTGTCTGATTACGCACGCTATTCACATCTCATCATGACAAACCTGCATCGATAAAGAGACTGTACAAGCGTTTGACAGATTAACAATTTAAAATACATGTGAGTCATGCATTTTAGCGTATAGAAAAAAATCTGTTCAGTTTAGCAGAACAGCGCTGAGTAGGAACAGCTACTCCTGAGTAGGCCTACCGACGGAGAGAATCGTTCTCAGCAGCTCGACTGGTTCGAATGACAGCTGCTGTTGAGTTTGACTTTGACCTTTTTTGGATCATCTTAAATAGTTTCAAAATGCTGCCAAATGTTACTTCCCCCCCCCCCCCCCCCCCCCCCCCCCCCCAATATCCCCATTGGGATATTGCCACTGTCATTGCATAAAGTGGTTATCAAACAAACAATAAGGACATTTATTTAAAACAAATTATTTATTTATAATTATTTTTTATCAAAAACATTATTTACAAAACAGCAAATTGCACACAGAAGACAAGTAAATCCCCCCAACAATTGTTTTTCTTCTAATGTATAGGCTTTTGATGGTATGGGGGGGCGGGGGGGGGGGGGGGGGGGGGGATTCAGTTAAACCTCAAGGCTAGATGCTAATAAATTCTACACACCTTCAAGCCAGAACATTGCAGGTGTGGCCGTTCTCCCAATCTCCACTGGGTGCAGCCAGGTTAGATTAGATTAGATACAATTGTATTGTCACAGCGCAGAGTACAAGTACAGAGACAATGAAATGCAGTTATCGTCTAACCAGAAGTGCAAAAAAACAAGTGCAGAGTATGTACATGTCATGGAATAATAAAGATGGAGGGGAGTGAACAGTCTGTGGTTGGGGTGAGTAGGAGTGTGTGACGCACCTTCCGTTGATTTTAATGGCAGCGCTTCCAAGCCCGATGCTAAATTTGACGCAACGCTCATTAGACGCGAGACTCAATGGCTTCGATTGAGCAGCAATATTACCCATACTTTGCCAACAGCTGACTGTATATACTGTCAGAAATACAGTATATAAAATATGAATGTCTATGCTGAATGTTGGAGCCTGAGGCTTCTTTGATATCTTTGCTTTCTTTCATTGCCTCTGTCCAGCTAATCACTAACTCCTACATTTTCTCTCGTTTTACAGACAACTTGGTACAAGTCTTCCATCAAAAACAAGAATCCATGCAGAAGCTTCTTGAAGAAGATATAGAGAGACATAGAAAAATAGAAGAAAAACTAATTGCAGTGGTCAAAAAGCAGTCAGAGGATGAAGATAAACCTGTGAAAATGAAAAAGCCTGGAAATAAGGGGAATCAACTTTTCCCAAAGTCTGCCCTGTTCCTGAACTGGGGTGGAGAGAATTTGTCAGAAGACGAACAAAAAGAGGCACAAGCTTTATTTGAGAAATATGGATATAACGTGTTTCTGAGCGATCGCCTACCCCTTAATCGACCTCTTCCAGACACCAGGGACCCAAGGTTGACCTTATACCTCTTTTAATGTGGAGTGTGTGTATGTGTGTGTGTGTGTGTGTGTGTGTGTGTGTGTGTGTGTGTGTGTGTGTGTGAGAGTATGTGTGTGAGTGCATAGGAGTATTTCATGAGGTATTTTGGGTGTTCATCTAGATGCTTAATGAAGACCTACCCAAAGGATCTGCCCAGCATTGGAGTAGTGCTTATCTACCTGGATGAGGCCCTGTCAATCCTCAAGAGAGCCATCCGAAGTATTATCGACCGCACTCCAAAGTCCTTGCTGAAAGAAATCATATTGGTGGATGACCACAGCAGCAATGGTTTGTCTCTTTTTAACAGGCTTATTCTAATGATGATATACAACATTACTACTTCTGTGCAGTAAATGTTTATGGGAATATATTAGGGCAGGAAGAGCCACCATCTCACCGCACATGATGCATGCTAAACTATGTCCCAAGTTTCATGATTTTTCTTTTGCAAATTAAATACACAGCATGCATTTTTCCAATTTTGAAAAATATAACTGGTAAAGCCTGATGATGAAATGTTTTCCCTTTACTAAAGGACAATACCTGTCAGGGTGATTGAACCATCTCTCCTGGCTTCACTAAAACATCCATTTCCCCAGGGCGTATTTTTTTAGTAGAGACGCTAGGACACATCCCTACCAATGTCAAGAAACCAGTCAACCGTCTTGACCAAAAATCACAATCAAGCATAGAATTTATAGACATAATGTTAAAATGTATGAAGCCTTCATTTTCCTCTGTCTAATAAAGCTTCAGGCATGGGTTTGGTTCATTCAAACAGGACCTGCTGTCTTGGGTGTCTCACTTTCTTTCGCTTCATATTTTCTTGATCAATCTTGTCAGGAACTGACTAGCTAGCTGGCTAGCTTTGCGGTCCATCGGATGGCAACAATAGGTTATACTAATGTAACCGTTGCATCAACTACATCTTTTATTATTAATTCATTATTATTATCAATGGCTATTATTTACACAGAGATTTCCCCCCTCCCCCACAGACGACCTGAAGCAGGACTTTGACATGTACATCAAGACCATTGAAGAGCAGAATCCAGGCCTCCTCATGACCAGAGTGAGACACAGTGAGCAGCTGGGGCTGACCACGGCTAGGATCTCTGGATGGAAGGCCGCCACGGCTGACGTGGTCGCCATCTTGGATGCTCATATTGAAGTCCATGACCTGTGGTAAGGGGGTACTAAGTTACCAACATATAACGTGTATAATTGTGTCGTCTCACATATCAGATTAATACTCTAAAGTCCGATAGCAGATGAGCACATATCTGGGTGAATGGGGCGTTTCACTCTCTTTTGCTTCATATTTGTTTCATTCATCAAACTAAAGACCAAAGAAGAGCCTTTTGATGCTAATACCAACCCCTCAATTGCTTTGTTGATCAATCCTTTAAGAACTATTGTTCTTAAAGTTGTAGTGGGGGTTGGAGACAGAGGTCTGGCAGGGAGGAGGATGAGAACAGGATGAAGGTGAAAACACATCAATTGTTAGATCAACTCCTCAAGAGTCGTGGAGGGATAGACCGATGTTTGGCAGGTAGGGGATTAATAACAGGATGAAGGCTAAACATATCAATTGTATGATCAACTAAAAGTGGGTGTCAGAGACAGGGATCTGGCAGAGAGGGGGAAAACAGCATGAGGTGTAACCATATCTAACTGTTTAGCGAGTAATACAATCCCCAACAGTTGCTAGACGTCCCCCAAAAAAGTTTGCGGCTGGAACTGTCCTCGTTAAATTCTTAAATTTTTTTACCATATATGAATAAATACCAAAGGTTCTAGCTTGCCTCGTTTTTCAATTCAGAAACCTGGTCACCTTTGTTTTTAGGTGAGCTTATTCAGGGGAGCTCAGCGACTCCCTGGCTACCTTGTAATTCGCACCCTGATTCTATTATTGAGTACAAATAGCACCACATCAATGTCAAAGTGAATTAAACCACTGGAAAAGGACATTGAACAATGAGTCATCCTGTGTTAAGGTGATGTTTCAATTACTTAGAATGTGTTTTCTCTCAATCCCTCTCTGTGCTGCAGGGCTGAACCACTGCTGACGCAGATTAAAGGGGATCGGAAGCTGATTGTGTCTCCGGTGTTTGACAGAGTCAACTACTTTGATCTTGAGGTTGTGAAGTACTTGCCTGCATCCAATGCATTTGACTGGGCTTTGTGGTGCAGGTACGAGAGGTTTAGGCCTGAGTGGTACAAACTAAATGACCCCTCCTTGCCCGGAAAGTAAGTTTCACCTGATAATAGCTTTTCTTGATCTGCATTAACAACATATCTGCATTATGTCGATCCTAAACAGTGACATATTGAGCCATGTCATCTGTTTGACCTTTTAAGGAGTCCTTCCATATTGGGTATCCTAGTCGCAGATCGGACGTATCTTGGTGAAATTGGAGTTCTTGATGGAGGAATGAAAGTATACGGTGGAGAAAATGTTGAGCTCGGGATTCGTGTAAGCATACCACAGAAATACACGAAGTTTTGTTATTAGGATATAAGTGGCTGGAGTCTAGAAATTATTAACTGATGTACGTTATTGGGTATGGCTGAATTGAAACAATGTCCATTCATTCTTTTGTAGGTTTGGACATGTGGGGGAAGTATTGAGGCTGTCCCATGCTCCAAGATAGCCCACATTGAGAGGAGCCATAAGCCATACATGCCAGACCTCTCCATCGCAATGAAAAGGAATGCTTTGAGGGTAGCAGAGGTTTGGATGGATAACTACAAACACAACGTCAATTTGGCCTGGAATCTGCCCTTCAAGGTACAGTTTAACTTAAAAGGTCATGCAAATTTAGACTGATCAACGAACACAATCTCTAGTGTATTCTAGACTTTTCATGTTTCTTTGATTATGAAAAATACAGGTTTGATGGCAAAACTAAACAAGGCTTTAGCATGATATCCTAATTGGCTTAATTGAATAAGGTTAAGAAAGAAACGGACATAGGTGCTTTGACTTAACTGATGAAGGCTTCTAATCAAACCAAACCCTTTCGTTCTGCAGGATCACGGGATTGACTTTGGGGATGTGTCAGAGAGAAAAGAACTAAGAAAAAGGCTGAATTGTAAACCTTTCAAGTGGTACTTGGACAATGTGTATCCACTGCTGGATACCTGGGACAATATCCTGGCCTATGGAGGAGTGAGTTGGCTTTAACTATATGAGGGACAGGGTTGGACATATGGAGCCTTTTAGAGCCATAGAGGCATTCTGAATCATCTCTGATGGAAGAAGCATTATGCATTAAGCATTAATATCCTTTCCTCTGTCTTGTACAGTATTTTTATTTGTTTTTTGTCCTTTTTCTTTTGGGCAAGGTAGATAGTTAGGCCGACTGAACACTGCAGTATAGTGCCTTTGAATCAAGTTAAACATCTTTCTTCCGTATTTAGCTGAAGAACATTGACACCAACATGTGTGTAGACCAAGGTCCAGTGCCAGGCCACACACCAATTGCATATGGCTGCCACTACTATATGTCTCAAGTAAGTCAAAGGACGTACTCTTAATATGTGTTGTATGAAGTATCTCATTAAACTGAATACATGTGTTTTGGGGTTTTCAGCACACATATTACCGTGAGACTGGTGAGCTTTACATTGGCGGGATCAAGTCACATAAGTACAATGCTAATCGTTGTTTGACGGACGACGGCAACAAAGACAACGAGCCTGGCCTGAACAACTGCCACGAATCTGTTCAGAAAAGAATTGGAATTTACTGGGACTTCACCCAGGTACATCTATTGTGGGTTTTCTGATTGTGAAAGATGTTGTTCGTGAATGCAGCAGAGCAAGATTTGATTGATGTTGGGTGGAGGATTTGAGCAATAACGACATGCAATGTTCCCTGATGTATGGCTGTGTTTCCCTCTCTCTCTCTCTCTCTCTTCTCAGGGTAAGGAATTGAAGAACAAACAGACCAGTAGATGTCTGGAAATTATAAAGAGCAAACTTGTGGTACAAGAATGTACGGGCCAAAGATGGGAAATCCAAAATGTTATCAAACCTTTCTAAATAAATATTGAGGCTGTGTATTAATTGTGTACTAAATGGATCAATTCTGAAATAAATGAAATTGCACAGCTTGAACTTCTCCTGAACCGACTGCAACCACATTGACGATCATGGTTTAGCCTACTAACTAAAGTAAAACTTAAATATTCCAAAGGAAATAAACCGATCTCAAATGTAAGAATGTCAGTCGTGAAAGTAAAAAGGACATTCATTGTAAGTGATTCATTTTTAGAACTGAAATGTTAGTTAAATTCTGATGAATTACGCCATAAATATGTCTATAATCTTAAAGGTCCAGTGTGAGGAATTTAGTAGAACCTTGCGGTGAGGTTGCATTTGGCAACAAACTGAATACCCTCCCTTTCCAACGGCTACGGTGGCCTGTATTGGCCTGTTTTGTGTACGGTGTCAGTAGGCATTTCCGGGTTTTTTCACGCGAAAGTCGATTTTTAACAGCTCTAGCGTGCGAATCAATTAATTTCACCAATCACAATCGGCTATGGTCACCATGGTCACTGTACATGTTGTAGGCCATGCCGGAGGTAACAGTCTATTTCCAAAATACTTATGTATACAAAGACATAACATTTAATTGAAATACTTACAGACAAGTGTTCACTTCGTAAAATGAATCGGCAGGACGCAGGCAAAGAGCGCGAATCTGTGCGGTCCAATAGGGAATAGGGAATGTGGACGTCACGCCGTGTTGTAGCTGTGGTCGGTCTGTTGGTTCTGTCTGACAAGATGGCGCCCGGTGCAACGGGAATTCACCTAACATAAATTCACATCAGCGGCATAACAGCATCTCATTTGGCAAACATATTAGAATATGCACACACACTACCTAGTTGCACGGTATTTAAAAATAGACCATGCTGATTCTGTTTATTTAATTATCCATCAGTTTCCAGACAGTTACCAGTACTGGCCCGATACTTGTATTTCCAGATGTGGGCCACATATGTCATGCCCAACGTGGCCCGAGTTCGGCTTTCCAGTATTCAGCCGCACCTGTTACTACAGGTATCGGCCCATGCTCGACAGTACGGCAGATGTCCCGCGCCCCACCCTTATGTGGCCCGATGGTACACTGCTAGCTGCGTAAAGTCTGTGTCTGAATGAGCCACTTACTATGGTCTGGTCTACTACCATTTCCCTGTACATTAAAGTAGCAGTATCCGTGGTAGCGACACCTGTGTTGGTCCAACGACGGTGCCTCTGTGGAAATGATCAATTCAGTTAAAATAAGCGGAGGACAGTTGTGTTGCATCATCAACGCTTAATCAGCATTGGACCAGGAAACCATATCAGCCAATCAGATTATGCATGCAACAGCATGTGTTTTCCTAGAGAGGGAGCCATCTACTGCAAACCGTTCTGCAGGTGATGTTGGGTTTGGTGAAGAATGGCCCATGTTCACAAGTTGATGTTCTCACTCTTCTTTACAGACACAAGTGATTTGTTAAGAAAGAACCCTGGGTTTAGGTGTCAAGCTTTAGACACTCAATCTAAATATACATTTTAACTAAAGTAATGATTTGTGTGTTGCACATGTTTCTAAATGTCAAACATATCTTTAAATAATATTTGGTCAATTTTGCAGGTACAGCTCCTTGCCACCAAATCTGCAAGAAAAAGCAATGGCCTTGTGGCAAACTAAATGGAACAAATTTGTGACTGAAAATCTATAAAGGACGCAGTCTTTTTTTAAAATCTTTACAAATGTGTTAACCTGTAAATGTAAGTTTACATCTTCCTCAGGAATGAACAGCAAAGAACATTTTCCAGATCTCATGTAACCTTGAACTGTATACTAAATCGAAGCACAATTGCACCTAAACTGTTGTGGCGTGTGTGTTGTTGAATGCTGGTTTAAGTAGCCTCAGTCAGGCTAATAAGACTCGGGCTGGGTGAGGCTGCACAGGGCAAACAGGATAAAACCATATGGGGATGAGGCTGCACAGAGTTAACAGGATAAAACTATCTGGATGAGGCTGCACAGGGCAAACAGGATAAAACTATCTGGATGAAGCTGCACAGGGCAAACAGGATAAAACTATCTGGATGAGGCTGCACAGGGCAAACAGGATAAAACTATCTGGATGAGGCTGCACAGGGCAAACAGGATAAAACTATCTGGATGAGGCTGCACAGGGCAAACAGGATAAAACTATCTGGATGAGGCTGCACAGGGCAAACAGGATAAAACTATCTGGATGAGGCTGCACAGGGCAAACAGGATAAAACTATCTGGATGAGGCTGCACAGGGCAAACAGGATAAAACTATCTGGATGAGGCTGCACAGGGCAAACAGGTGTAGAAGTTGGATCAAAATCCACAGCAAGTTTCCAGTCTGATTCTTCACCAAAAGACCGCAGAGTCAATGCTTCACGGTCAACACTTTATGCGTGGGCTCACGCAGGATCCCCAAAACAACCACCACAGTCCTTCCGTGGTCACAATTAGCTCTGCTTGATTCTGCTTGTAAAATCCTGTGTGCTCTCCCATTATTCTTCTCCCATACTTCTCCCATTAAAGTTTTTTATTCATCACACAACACAGTATCTTAAAGCACATGACAAGGGCGGGGCTCTCGGTTACCTCCAATCATTACCTGTTATCATAGAAAAAGGTGTAACCCACAGATTGCTATTGGGTTACCATTATTCAAATTAAGCCAAACCGCCTACACCCTCTCTAGGCTAAAGACTTGGGTGATGGGCCCCCGACCTGTTGGTCTGAGGGGGATCTGTTGTTGGGTTGTGAGACAAGGGAAGGGCCATTAGGGTTTGGAGACAGACGTCTGGCAGGGAGAATACACATAAATTGTTTGAACAACTCCTCAAGTGTAGTGGAGGGATGGGGACCAATGTTTGGCAGGGAGGGGGATTAATAACAAAATGAAGGTAAATACACATATATCAACTAAAAGTGGGGGTCAGAGAAAGGGATCTGGCAGGGAGGGGCGTGAAGGCAGGGAGGAGGATTAATAACAGAATGAAGGTAAATACACACAGACCAACCAAAAGTGGGGGTCAGAGACAGGGATCTTTTGTTGGGCTGCAAGACAAAAGGAGGGCCACTTGATGCTAATACCGACCCCTCGGTTACTCCGTTGCTTTAAGAACAAAAGGAGGTTAGAGACGTCTGGCAGGGAGGGGGGTGAGAACAGGATGAAGGTAAATATACATATGAACTCAAACTGGGGTTCAGAGACAGGGCTCTGGCAGGGAGGGGCGTGAGGGCAGGGAAAAGGTGTCGCCAACTAACGGTAGGGTCCAGAGACAGGACTCTGGCTGGGAGGGGGGAAACAGTATGAGGCTAAACCAAATGTGCACATTCCTCAACACAGGATAAAACCGTATCTGAGTGAGGCTGCACAGGGCAAACAGGGTAAAACAATCTGGGTGAGGCTAAACAGGGCAAACTGGATAAAACTATGTGGGTGAGGCTGCACAGGGCAAACAGGATAAAACCGTCCCTGGGTGAGGCTGCGTTCCTGTGGTGCATTGGGGAGCCAGGGCACACAGGATGAACCAGCCATCTCCAAACAAACTCGAGGCAGAGCTCTGACATGTCTGGACGCAACACCTGCTCTGCCAGAAAGCTAGGTAGTTTAGGTAAACTGTGACATAAACTGGTTTGAACAGACATATGTACATAGAGGCAACATTGACTCGTACATCAACGTTGCCGACATTCAATGAGTTTCTCCCTCCATTCAACGGTAGAATCACGTAAATGGAGGGGAAAAAATCATAGTTGCAGTTTGTGCTTTTCGGGTTTTGTATGACCCGGCTCTACCTATCTATCTACATACAACATACAACATACAACATGCAGCGCAGCAACTATGAGTGAATCATCCATGTCTAAAACAATCAGTATAAAACTCAAACCTTATATATGCCTAAAGAGGGTACATATAAAAATCTGAAAAGGTTGTAAGACCCCATATTCTTTCAAGTTATTCATCAAATTCCGCATTATAACTTTGAGGACTGTAAGTTTTGAGTTAAAGGTGCAGGATTGTGTGGCATCTACCGGAACTGACGTGGCAGAAATGGGATCAAATATTCAGAAGTATTTTCTAAGTAACCTTAGAACGAGCCCTTCATAGCTACACAGGGAACCATGTTTCTACAGGGTTAGAACCCTAACCCTGAATGAATGGCCAACAGCAACTGTGGGAGAAACTCTTCAGATGGGCCAGATGTCATCAGATCTTCAACACGCACTGTTCTTGTAATAAAAGATAACTTGTTTTACTATAAGGAATAAATTATTATCTACAAGGAATAAACTCTTGACAAAAGAAGGATAAATATGAAGAGAGGTCAATCAAGTTAGGTTTACTGAAGATTCAACAAATTACAATAAACCGAGAGGGTTCATGGAGCACCTAAATTAGACCAAGAAAACATGGTCTTTTATCCTAACTTAAACTCCTCCTTAAGGAAAAAGCATGTGGGCATCAATGTATGGGTACGTCTATATTTCAGTGGTTCTATCTCAGAAAGTCCTTTGAGGACCCCACTTGCCACGGGTTGCTTGAAGCTGAAAAGCCCCCAGCTTTTCCAGAAGGTTCACCAATGATCACATTGTTTGTTACAGCTTTATACCAAATACAAACATTTCAACAATGTAAGGCACTTTTATACTGAATCAAATCATTTGCATAAAAATAGATTACAACGTTTTTGGAAAATTGATTAGATATTCATAAAAAAGTAACTACATTCTCTCTTTGTGTCAAAGTTACATAAGAGTATAGTTAAGTTAGTAAGAGTAAGAGTAAGTCGACTTTTGTTAGTAGTATTAATGAATATATTACAGAATTGATCCATATAGTACAAAGTTATAAACAGCCTCAACATTTATTTAGAAAGGTTTGATAACATTTTGGATTTCCCATCTTTGGCCCGTACATTCTTGTACCACAAGTTTGCTCTTTATAATTTCCAGACATCTACTGGTCTGTTTGTTCTTCAATTCCTTACCCTGAGAAAGAGAAAGAGAAACACAGCCATACATCAGGGAACATTGCATGTCATTACTGCTCAAATCCTCCACCCAACATCAATCAAATCTTGCTCTGCTGCATTCACGAAATAACATCTTCCACAATCAGAAAACCCACAATAGATGTACCTGGGTGAAGTCCCAGTAAATTCCAATTCTTTTCTGAACAGATTCGTGGCAGTTGTTCAGGCCAGGCTCGTTGTCTTTGTTGCCGTCGTCCGTCAAACAACGATTAGCATTGTACTTATGTGACTTGATCCCGCCAATGTAAAGCTCACCAGTCTCACGGTAATATGTGTACTGATGAGAAAGAAGGCCAAAAGAAAACATGTATCAAGTTGAATCAGATGCTTCATACAAAACATATTAAGAGGATGTCCTTTGACTTACTTGAGGCATATAGTAGTAGCAGCCATATGCAATTGGTGTGTGGCCTGGCACTGGACCTTGGTCTACACACATGTTGGCATCAAGGTTCTTCAGCTAAATACGGGAGAAAGATGTTTAACTTGATTCAAAGGCACTATACTGCAGTGTTCAGTCGGCCTTACTATCTACCTTGCCCAAAGGAAAAAATACAAAAAAACTAATAAAAATACTGTACAAGACTGACTGATATTTCATGATAATGCCTCTTCCATCAGAGGTGATTCAGAATGCCTCTATGGCTCTAAAAGGCTCCATATGTCCAACCCTGTCCCTCATATAGTTAAAGCCAACTCACTCCTCCATAGGCCAGGATATTGTCCCAGGTATCCAGCAGTGGATACACATTGTCCAGGTACCACTTGAAAGGTTTACAATTCAGCCTTTTTCTTAGTTCTTTTCTCTCTGACACATCCCCAAAGTCAATCCCGTGATCCTGCAGAACGAAAGGGTTTGGTTTGATTAGAAGCCTTCATCAGTTAAGTCAAAGCACCTATGTCAATTTCTTTCTTAACCTTATTCAATTAAGCCAATTAGGACATCATTCTAAAGCCTTATTTAGTTTTGCCATCAAACCTGTATTTTTCATCATCATCAAAGAAACATAAAAAGTCTAGAATACACTAGAGATTGTGTTCGTTGATCAGTCTAAATTTGCATGACCTTTTAAGTTAAACTGTACCTTGAAGGGCAGATTCCAGGCCAAATTGACGTTGTGTTTGTAGTCATCCATCCAAACCTCTGCTACCCTCAAAGCATTCCTTTTCATTGTGATGGAGAGGTCTGGCATGTATGGCTTATGGTTCCTCTCAATGTGGGCTATCTTGGAGCATGGGACAACCTCAATACTTCCCCCACATGTCCAAACCTACAAAAGAATGAATGGACATTATTTAAATTCAGCCATACCCAATAACGTACATCAGTTAATTATTTCTAGACTCCAGCCATCTATATCCTAATAACAAAACTTTGTGTATTTCTGTGGTATGCTTACACGAATCCCGAGCTCAACATTTTCTCCACCGTATACTTTCATTCCTCCATCAAGAACTCCAATTTCACCAAGATACGTCCGATCTGCGACTAGGATACCCATTATGGAAGGACTCCTTAAAAGGTCAAACAGATGACATGGCTCAATATGTCACTGTTTAGGATCGACATAATGCAGATATGTTGTTAATGCAGATCAAGAAAAGCTATTATCAGGTGAAACTTACTTTCCGGGCAAGGAGGGGTCATTTCGTTTGTACCACTCAGGCCTAAAGCTCTCGTACATGCACCACAAAGCCCAGTCAAACGCATGGGATGCAGGCAAGTATGTCACAACCTCAAGATCAAAGTAGTTGACTTTGTCAAACACCGGAGACACAATCAGCTTCCGATCCCCTTTAATCTGCGTCAGCAGAGGTTCAGCCCTGCAGCACAGAGAGGGATTGAGAGAAAACACATTCTAAGTAATTGAAACACCACCTTAACACAGGATGACTCATTGTTCAATGTCATTTTCCAGTGGTTTAATTCACTTTGACATTGATGTGTTAATTGATATTGATTTAGTGAAGCTTTTAGTCAATTAAAACTGAAAACATTGGAGCATGTGTGCATGAACACGATGATGAGGATACTGGTAGAGTGTGAGCTCCCACAAATGCCAGGGTGTAGATCGCACACTGAATATAATTGCTATGCATATTTCTTTAACCGATCCAGTGGAGACTATTTCTAACATGATTTTGATAAGGGGTGTGAATCTTACGGTATCGGATGATTCAAAATCGATTTTCGATTCAAAATCGATTTTCTAATCAGTACATAGGGGTGCTTATTTCAGGATCTACTCCAGTCCGCTGTGTGCTAAGAAAAGCAGAGGGGCAGATTATGGCATGAGAGCGGAGTCAAGTGTGTATAAGATGATGTCGTTTTTCTATTTGCAAAAGTTATATAAACTGATTGCAATAATGAAAACACACAAAGCAAACCTAAGACAATTTTAAATAAATAAATACCAAAAACTATCTTTGGAAGTTGTGAATCGATTCAGATTCATAGAAGATAAGAATCGCTTTTCTAATGTGACACGATTATTTTCCCCCCAACCCTAATTTAAATGTGGTTCTTCATGTCGTCCCACAAATATTAATCTCGGATCCAGCAGTCCTACTATGTAATTGCAGAGCTTCTGGAGGGAGACTGGACCGTGTGGGAGAATTTGACTATACCCTTATAAGGATTATGATCAATTTGTTGCCTTATATGCTATATGAATGACATAAATGTGAAAAAACACAGAGTCTTCTGAGAGACTCTTGCTTCTTAGAAAGGTCATCCGATGTTCTATGCCACCAGTATGCTCTAATATTCAGGCCTGGGGAGCAAGGTGACATGGCAGTGTCACCCAGAGAGATTCAGATAGATAAGGCATCTACACTGTTCAGGGACAGGTTAGAGTGAAGAGTCTGCGCAGTGGTCTTTAATAACAAGATATGTGAATGGCACTGGCATGACAGTGAATGGTACAAAGGTAGAGAATGTTCAGATGAGGACATTGATAAGTTAGAACATGACACGAATATGAACGAATATGACGGAGGTTGATTGGTGGTGCAGCCATGTATGGGCATTGTTTGATAAAAACCCTGGCTTGGGGCTCATGGGAGGATTCACAGAAGCGCGGTTATAAAAACTGTTCTGCTGACCAGCTCGGGTTTTGTGTTACTTTGTTAAAGTTCTAAATGAAAAGTCTTTAACTTTATTCTGTGGTCTCCTGATCTCTTTCCTTGTTAGAGTTTAAGTGTTGTACTTTCCACAACAACCGGAAACCTAATTCTGAAAGAGTTACACCGTGTTTCCTTTTCCAAAGAGAAACTTATTCGGTCGGGTGGATGAAGCTTTCAGAATGGGATTTTAATTGTGTATTTCTACAGCGGCCAAGTCTACACAGTGTTGACTGGAAACCTCTACAGACCCTTCTTTGCGGTTAACCAGTGCTGGCCAAGTTTGTGTATGCTGTTTATAGCTAATTACAAGCTTACAGATCCCCGCCTCCTGCAACATGATGGATCAAACAAATATGAAGCAAAAGAGAGTGAAACGCCCCATTCACCCAGATATGTGTTCATCTGCTATCAGACTTTAGAGTATTAATCTGATATGTGAGACGACACAATTATCCACGTTATATGTTGGTAACTTAGTACCCCCTTACCACAGGTCATGGACTTCAATATGAGCATCCAAGATGGCGACCACGTCAGCCGTGGCGGCCTTCCATCCAGAGATCCTAGCCGTGGTCAGCCCCAGCTGCTCACTGTGTCTCACTCTGGTCATGAGGAGGCCTGGATTCTGCTCCTCAATGGTCTTGATGTACGTGTCAAAGTCCTGCTTCAGGTCGTCTGTGGGGGAGGGGGGAAATCTCTGTGTAAATAATAGCCATTGATAATAATAATGAATTAATAATAAAAGATGTAGTTGATAAAATGGTTACATTAGTATAAACCATTGTTGCCATCCGATGGACCGCAAAGCTAGCCAGCTAGCTAGTCAGTTCCTGACAAGATTGGTCAAGAAAATATGAAACGAAAGAAAGTGAGACACAGAGGACAGCAGGTCCTGTTTGAATGAACCAAACCCATGCCTGAAGCTTTGTTAGACAGAGGAAAATGAAGGCTTCATACATTTTAACATTATGTCTATAAATTCCCTGCTTGATTGTGATTTTTGGTCAAGACGGTTGACTGGTTTCTTGACATTGGTAGGGATGTGTCCTAGCGTCTCTACTAAAAAAATACGCCCTGGGGAAATGGATGTTTTAGTGAAGCCAGGAGAGATGGTTCAATCACCCTGACTGGTATTGTCCTTTAGTAAAGGGAAAACATTTCATCATCAGGCTTTATCAGTTATATTTTTCAAAATTGAAAAAATGCATGCTGTGTATTTAATATGCAAAAGAAAACTCATGAAACTTGGGACATAGTTTAGCATGCATCATGTGCGGTGAGATGGTGGCTCTTCCTGCCCTAATATATTCCCGTAAACATTTACTGCACAGAAGTAGTAATGTTATATATCATCATTAGAATAAGCCTGTTAAAAAGAGACAAACCATTGCTGCTGTGGTCATCCACCAATATGATTTCTTTCAGCAAGGACTTCGGAGTGCGGTCGATAATACTTCGGATGGCTCTCTTGAGGATTGACAGGGCCTCATCCAGGTAGATAAGCACTACTCCAATGCTGGGCAGATCCTTTGGGTAGGTCTTCTTTAAGCATCTAGATGAACACCCAAAATACCTCATATGAATTTAGGAAATATTCCTATGCACTCACACACAAATGCACACACACACACACACACACCTTTCTGTCTCTCTTTATCTTTCTCGCACACACACACACACACACACACACACACACACACACACACACACACACACACACACACACACACACACACACACACACACACACACACACACACACACAGCGTATTCCTAGACAGCGTTCCTCAGCTGTCTGCTGACGCGAGAGCGATGTGTTTCACCAACTTGGTTGAACAACACGCTGAGGTGGGGTCATCCCATACAGTTCAAGCATCGTCCCCCACCCTTTATGGGTTTGGTGGAGACAAGGTTGCAGGACCCAGCGGCTCTGGCAGCGGAGGTGGCTCGTCTCTTGGAGAGGGGGGCTGTCACTACTGTCCCCCCCCCCCCTCTCGAGTCACGCCTACGGGTTTTACTCCCGCTACTTCCTGGTTCCCAAGAAGTCAGGGGAGATGAGACCCTAGTTCGCATTTCCAACAAGTCAAGCTGCAAGGAAATTCAGGAGGCTCTGGTGGTGAGAGAGGGCGACTGGTTTACATCCCTAGATCTCAAGGATGCACACTTCCACGTCTCTATTCTCCAGGCTCACAGGACATTTCTCGGCTTTGCCTTCATGGGTGTGGCGTAGGAATACCAAATGCCTGCCATTCGGTTACTCCCTGGCCCCGCACACCTTCTCAAAGTGTGTGGAGGCGGCGCTGGGGCCGCTCAGGCGCCAGGGATCGTTTTTTATCTCGATGATCTGCTCTTGTCATTGTTACAGCAGGAGTACATTGATCGGGCTCCGCTTGTAGCTTCGCGAAGCCTAGACGGCGTAGCCTACATGAACTAGAACGACAGTTGTGTTATTATAACTCTAGTTCTATGATTGTAGGCGCAGCCGTCTAGTTTCCCACCTGCTGTACCCTCCAAATGCTGAAAGACTAGCGTGGAGGACGAACGCAGCTGTGCGCCGCATTGTATACACGGTGCGTGGGGAATGTGAGCGGTGCCCACGTTGATTGGTACATTGTTGACATTTTCAGTGCACGCGAGTGTGTGCACGGGACAAGCCCATTAGGCGAAGCTTAGACGGTTAAGCCTACAATTAATATAATTAGATAATTAATGTAGTGGAAAAATACCAAGCTCAGTGGAATACATCAGAAAAAGGTCACTACCAGACACAGGGGCAGGTTGACGTGACCGAAACCAGCCGCTGATAAACAAATGTCGAGACAGTTTTGAGGAAACTGTCGAAACCTTCCTGAGGTAACTTCTCTAAATGTCTAGACTGTTTTGAGGAAAATGTGGCGCGGCCGGGGTCATTTGGTAAAAACAAGTGACCCTTCTATGACCTTACATGTCTGTCTAGCCCGGCAACACCCCTCCCACTCTTTGACAACCAATGACTAACAACAAAGCCTCACCCTGCGTGGGAGGAAAAAGTGTCTTATAAAGTATCTGTATCAAACTGTCAAAATCAGCCTCTACCATGGCCAACCTCGTGCGAGGAAGGTCTACTCTGTCTGCGGACAGAGGACTCAGTACTGGGTGAGGTGAATTACATTGCAAGACTTAGATCCCCTGGAATAAATTGGAGATCAACAACCACTGCTCTAGTCGCTGTCTATTTCTTACAGAGGTTCCTATATACTGCGGTCTAAAAGCTAACATAGAAAAACCTAGACAACATTAACGTAATTATCACTATGTCTGTTACATTCGGCTGCACAATGTGGAGAACGCCAGCCCAATTCACTAACCTCCACACACACACACACACACACACACACACACACACACACACACACACACACACACACACACACACTCCACATTTAAAGAGGTATAAGGTCAACCTTGGGTCCCTGGTGTCTGGAAGAGGTCGATTAAGGGGTAGGCGATCGCTCAGAAACACGTTATATCCATATTTCTCAAATAAAGCTTGTGCCTCTTTTTGTTCGTCTTCTGACAAATTCTCTCCACCCCAGTTCAGGAACAGGGCAGACTTTGGGAAAAGTTGATTCCCCTTATTTCCAGGCTTTTCAATTTTTGCAGGTTTATCTTCGTCCTCTGACTGCTTTTTGACCACTGCAATTGGTTTTTCTTCTATTTTTCTATGTCTCTCTAGATCTTCTTCAAGAAGCTTCTGCATGGATTCTTGTTTTTGATGGAGGACTTGTACCAAGTTGTCTGTAAAACGAGAGAAAATGAAGGAGTTGGCCATTAGCTGGACAGAGGCAATGAAAGAAAGCAAAGATATCAAAGAAGCCTCAGGCTCCAACATTCAGCATGGACATTCATATTTTATATACTGTATTTCTGACAGTATATACAGTCAGCTGTTGGTGAACTATGGGTAATATTGCTAAGCCCTCGGCTTCACCGAAGCCAATGAGTCTCGCGTCTAATGAGCTGTGGGAGTGTGTGTGGATGATGGCTGGTTGAAGCAGCCTCACCTGGCCGGGTCTGATTGGACTCTGGGGCTGGGTGAGGCTGCACACCTGTTGTGCATTGAGCAATCACTATGCAACAGGTTAAACCAGCCATCTCCACACACACTCAGGAGATCTCCTGCATGGCAGCGGAGCACCCGGCCATGTTCATTAACTACTACTTTGTAATAAACAGGATGTAACACCACCACCCTGCGTCCTTTGTTTGGAGGAGCCCAGAAAAGTCACCCAGGTGGAGTGTGGCAGCCACCTAGGTGGTGTGTAGTGACAGACTTCGCTACATGAGCTTTGCATCCAATTTTGCATCGGGCTTGGAAACGCTGCCATTAAAATCAACAGAAGGTGCTCCACACACACAGCCACCAGACGCTGTGCTTCTGGTGGCTGTGTCCAAACAAAAACATCCCAGAGCTTCAGCGTCACGTTCAGTGGAGCCCTGGGGTGACATGGGATAACCCTGCGAGTGAAAATGTTGTCACCGTGCCAACAGTGACACAAACCGTTTCCTTCTACATTGGAAACTGTCAATGTACAAAGAATGATGAAAATAAAATAAGATAATTACTTTAATTACTTTATTTAATTTAATAAAATCATTTATGCATGAAAGCTATTTTGAAAGCTCTGCGTTTATTTTGCTCCGACGGATTGAATAGTTGAAGGAACACTGGGTGGCTCCGGTGGACAAGAGGAGTAACTACATTGTCACTGAGCGGTAGAGTGATCTACAATTGCTATGTCTGTTCCATTTGACTTCACCCGGCCTGAATCACTAACTTCCACACCCGCAATGTGTGGGCTTGAATTTATTACAATCTAGCGGTGAGGTTGCAGATTGCAACCAACTGAATTGTACTAGCTTGTCTTGTGTAAGGTGCCTGTATCTCCTGAACCTTTACACAATACAAGCCATCTTGGAGGTACTTCCAAGATGATGTCATCATCTAAGATACATAGAGTAGCCAGGGGTCAAGTGAGGAAACAATGTGTGGGGGGTGGGGGGGTTTGTGGGGGGATTGCCTTGTCTTCTGTGTGCAATCTGCTTTGTTGTGTTTTGCTTTAAATAAATGTCCCTATTGTTTGTTTGATAACCACTTTGTGTAATAGCAGTGGCACTATGTACTAAGTACAACACAATGTAGACCGTAAGCCTAGGAGGACGCAATGTCAGGAAAAAACCATGGCGTCGACAGCAGCTGTCATATCACACCACTCGAAGCAGAGTGGAACGTAGTGTTTTGGACAAACATAGGACTTTACACCCTTTTTCTCTTAGTTACGGATCTTATTTCAGTAACAGTGATAAAATGGCATAGATTACTATATTGATGATCATCAAATATTTTTTTTAGTACATCCTTCAGGAGATCAAAACAAAATATGACAGGTGTCAACATGCCAATTTATGTTACGTAAACACATTCAAATATTAGGTTTTAAGGCAACTTAACGTCACCTTAAGGTGAGTTTTAAGGCAAATAAATTGATTTAAATAATTACATTTCTAAGACGTTATTTGCTCAAATGGCCTTCCGTACAAATCAAACATGTAAAATAATGATTATACACTGCAATATAATGATATAGCTACAACGTATAATCCAACAAATAAAATGTGTACATCACACCACCCCTCTTTTGCCACCCGATACAAAATGCTACCATCACCACTGGCTATAGATATGTAAAGAGTCCACTTACACAGATTGTTAACACTTAGCTCCGAATCAGAAACCATTCGAGGACTGTCATGTCCAAATGATTCAATTGTACCACCTCGGTTCATAAATAATGAAGCTATGTAAGATATAGAACATATTCCAGCCAGTATCAGCACCAGGCGCTTTACAGACACAGCCCTCATCATGACTGGAAAGATCTCATCAAGCGACACACTTTTAGTGTTCAACTGAGCCAACTGACTGGTTTGGGCTTATTTTGGTTAAATGCTTTCAAGTTCACCTGTTGGTTGCTATTGTCTGTGGGTGGAGCGTTGCTGTAGGAGGGTGCAGGGTTAAGAGGTTGGTGTATATCTTTCAAACATTTATGCTGGTATTGCTCTGACAGAGCACTCTTTTGCAGAACAGAGGTTACCTCAAACAATGACGGCTGTGATGTTCTCTATACACACACTAGAAAGTGTAACTTTACAATGTTATAAGAGTGATGGTGGTGTCTAGATAAGGGATTGCACTGTGGCTTAGGGATCCCAAACGAGTGCATGTTGAACACACGTGTGCATGATATAAGGTTTCATTTCTCTTCTTAATGTATGTGCTACTTATCTGCCTGCATGCCCCCAGATGAACATTATAATCAGAGCAGAATAAGCGTGGAGAGCAAAGCTCTGCAGCTTCAGGAGGTTGAGCAAGCAACCAGGAACGCACTAGCTCATGCTGCTAAAGACTTCAATCTGGCCAAGGTGAGTCTCACACACACACACACACACACACAAAAGAGACAGGGATGCAACTCAACCTGTATAGCAGTAACTCAAAAGGGCAGACAGGGAATTAATAAATAAGGGAAAAGGTACTTACTCCCACATGAGATTCTGCTACACGGTATCCCACACGCTAGATTTACCCTACACAAGAAACTAGCCAAATGCGCGCGCACACACACACACACACACACACACACACACACACACACACACACACACACACACACAAAGATCCTCCGGATGGGTCCACCAGCTTTAAATGTTCCCCGCTGCCTGATTGGAGTGGAGCACAGGTGCGTTCACTCGGTCCATCACCATGGCGACGGGGAGGGGGAGGGACTTTACCCTGGGAAACACAGGACACACAACAAGCACACCCACAACCCACTACGGCCGTAACACTCCCCCCATAAGAGCAAACGTGTCGTTTGTCATTTATCTTTGAGTAGCACCCCAGAGAACGTGGAGAAGGGCCTGCTGGTCGTAACACAAAGACCGAAGACATGCATGATGTGTTCACCCCAGGGGGTGTTAGACCAACTCACTCACCCCTCGGGACTGCGTCTCCGCCCCCCTGTGGTGGTGACGCTCAGGGATGTGGAGAACGTAAGTTGTGTCAGATACCTTACTTTCCACAGTATAGGGATCAAGCAAACGGGCCTTGAGGGCAGATCCAGCGGCCGTATAGGTTTGACCACGAGTTATAGCGCCCCCTGTGGTCATAGCGGGACAAAACCTTTTGGAGACCTACTTATTTCCGGTCTACACATGCCTATTTAATTTGACAACTCCCAGGTGTTCAGGTTTGGAATGGTTGATTTGAGTGTTTTTGCCCCATTCACTTTCCATATTAAATATTAATATTATAAATATTAATTTAACTAAAAGTCTGCTATGGTTGGTCTGTAAAAGTAGAAACGCACTGCATTGATATATGCCCGACTTTTTGGTAGTGGTTTGGTAAAACTCCCTCCAAAACTGTAGGAGTAGTTAATTACCAAAAACCGCCACTGTTTTGGTGCTATGAAGCTATGGTGCTATGCTACCAAATCCTGACTGGAAGTTGTCAAAGCAGCTAGTTGAGGCTAAGAAATCATTAAGTTGCTGGAGGAAAACCTTCTCTATGATTTTCCTTATGAAGGGTAGATTTGATATTGGTCTGTGGTTGTTAATGATAGAAGCATCTAGGCTCTGCTTTTTTTTTTTTAAAGGGGTTTAATAACTGTATATCTCAAGGTTTTTGGAAAGTCCAAAAGTACAAGCTGATTGGAGAGAGCTGTTAACTATTTGCAGTATGTCTTCTGCCAGGCATTCAAGGATATTCTTAAAGAAGCTGGTAGGTCAAGCATCAAGGCAGCAGGTGGGTGGCTTAGGTTGTGTCACTGTTTCCACAAGAGTTTTGTAGTCTAGGGCATTCAATCGTATCATCATTGCCACATTACTTCTAAATAAACATGGTGGTGAGCCAACATTTATGTTTGAAATGGAAATATTGATGGTTTGTCTAATACCTTCAATTTTGTCAATGAAAAAGGATGCCATGCACACCCCAACATTCCTGAAACAAAAATGTTGTTTTCTAACTGAACCCTTACATAAACATGTCCTAGAAGATAAATATAATTCAGTGTAACTTGGAAATAGTTGAAAAGTAACGGGGGTTAAAGTAACGTTAGCATTTGGTTGCATGTGTAACTAACAGGTAACAAATAAGTTGTGCATGCAACAAGGCCTGTAGAATATATGTTTGTAAGGTTGGGTAACAAACTAGGGGTTGTTGTTGTTGAATAAAACCAACCTCGCAATTATTGCAGGGAACATTGTTGTAAGTTTGTAATATTGGTGGGCACCACAATTCTTTTTATTTTTCAAGTCCATTTCTGTTTAGTAATATTTTGTGCAGGCATATCTTGTGTTTCCAGTCAGACCGAATATTTTTTTTATGACTTGGGTGGATCAGAGAGGTCTCTACAAGTTGGTCATACCTGGAGAGAAGGACGTTTTGTGTGTGCTGTCTATTGTATCTCACCCCGGTTTCCTTTGTCCTCCACCCAGCCTCCAGCTCACCCCTAAGCCCTACCAGGAGACCTACCCCGGACCAGGAAGAATTGATGCTGAAGTTTCACCCTCCTCCTTTGTCCTCACCATGTTTTGAATAATCCCTTGTTACTTTTGCCCACACCCTGTCTGCTGTTGTCCGTGTTCACAACCGAGTCAACCCCGCCTGACACAAACTGCCACAGTTAGTAATAGGTAAAGGTTAGTAATAGGTTAAGGTTAGTAATAGGTTAAGGTTAGTAATAGGTTAAGGTTAGTAATAGGTTAGTGTTAGTAATAGGTTAAGGTTAGTAATATGGTTAGTGTTAGTAATAGGTTAAGGTTAGTAATAGGGTAAGTGTTAGTAATATGGTTAGTGTTAGTAAAAGGTTAAGGTTAGTAATAGGTAAAGGTTAGTAATAGGGTAAGTGTTAGTAATAGGTTAAGGTTAGTAATAGGGTAAGTGTTAGTAATATGGTTAGTGTTAGAAATAGGTTAAGGTTAGTAATAGGTAAAGGTTAGTAAAAGGTTAAGGTTAGTAACAGGTAAAGGTTAGTAATAGCGTAAGTGTTAGTAACATGGTTAGTGTTAGTAAAAGGTTAAGGTTAGTAATAGGTAAAGGTTAGTAATAGGGTAAGTGTTAGTAATATGGTTAGTGTTAGTAAAAGGTTAAGGTTAGTAATAGGTAAAGGTTAGAAATAGGTTAAGGTTAGTAATATGTAAAGGTTAGTAATAGGGTAAGTGTTAGTAATAGGTTAAGGTTGGTAATAGGGTAAGTGTTAGTAATATGGTTAGTGTTAGTAATAGGTTAAGGTTAGTAATAGGTAAAGGTTAGTAATAGGGTAAGTGTTAGTAATAGGTTAAGGTTAATAATAAGGTAAGTGTTAGTAATATGGTTAGTGTTAGTAAAAGGCTAAGGTTAGTAATAGGTAAAGGTTAGTAATAGGGTAAGTGTTAGTAATATGGTTAGTGTTAGTAAAAGGCTAAGGTTAGTAATAGGTAAAGGTTAGTAATAGGGTAAGTGTTAGTAATATGGTTAGTGTTAGTAAAAGGTTACGGTTAGTAATAGGTAAAGGTTAGAAATAGGTTTAGGTTAGTAATATGTAAAGGTTAGTAATAGGGTAAGTGTTAGTAATATGGTTAGTGTTAGTAATAAGTTAAGGTTAGTAATAGGTAAAGGTTAGGAATAGGGTAAGTGTTAGTAATAGGTTAAGGTTAGTAATAGGGTAAGTGTTAGTAATATGGTTAGTGTTAGTAATAGGTTAAGGTTAGTAATAGGTAAAGGTTAGTAATAGGGTAAGTGTTAGTAATAGGTTAAGGTTAATAATAAGGTAAGTGTTAGTAATATGGTTAGTGTTAGTAATAGGGTAAGTGTTAGTAATAGGTAAAGGTTAGTAATAGGGTAAGTGATAGTAATATGGTTAGTGTTAGTAAAAGGTTAAGGTTAGTAATAGGTAAAGGTTAGTAATAGGGTAAGTGTTAGTAATAGGTAAAGGTTAGTAATAGGGTAAGTGTTAGTAATATGGTTATTGTTAGTAAAAGGTTAAGGTTAGTAATAGGGTAAGTGTTAGTAATAGGGTAAGTGTTAGTAATATGGTTAGTGTTAGTAATAAGTTAAGGTTAGTAATAGGTAAAGGTTAGGAATAGGGTAAGTGTTAGTAATAGGTTAAGGTTAGTAATAGGGTAAGTGTTAGTAATATGGTTAGTGTTAGTAAAAGGTTACGGTTAGTAATAGGTAAAGGTTAGAAATAGGTTTAGGTTAGTAATATGTAAAGGTTAGTAATAGGGTAAGTGTTAGTAATATGGTTAGTGTTAGTAATAAGTTAAGGTTAGTAATAGGTAAAGGTTAGGAATAGGGTAAGTGTTAGTAATAGGTTAAGGTTAGTAATAGGGTAAGTGTTAGTAATATGGTTAGTGTTAGTAATAGGTTAAGGTTAGTAATAGGTAAAGGTTAGTAATAGGGTAAGTGTTAGTAAAAGGTTAAGGTTAGTAATAGGTAAAGGTTAGTAATAGGGTAAGTGTTAGTAATATGGTTATTGTTAGTAAAAGGTTACGGTTAGTAATAGGTAAAGGTTAGAAATAGGTTTAGGTTAGTAATATGTAAAGGTTAGTAATAGGGTAAGTGTTAGTAATATGGTTAGTGTTAGTAATAAGTTAAGGTTAGTAATAGGTAAAGGTTAGGAATAGGGTAAGTGTTAGTAATAGGTTAAGGTTAGTAATAGGGTAAGTTTTAGTAATATGGTTATTTTTAGTAAAAGGTTAAGGTTAGTAATAGGTAAAGGTTAGTAATAGGGTAAGTGTTAGTAATATGGTTAGTGTTAGTAAAAGGTTACGGTTAGTAATAGGTAAAGGTTAGAAATAGGTTTAGGTTAGTAATATGTAAAGGTTAGTAATAGGGTAAGTGTTAGTAATATGGTTAGTGTTAGTAATAAGTTAAGGTTAGTAATAGGTAAAGGTTAGGAATAGGGTAAGTGTTAGTAATAGGTTAAGGTTAGTAATAGGGTAAGTGTTAGTAATATGGTTAGTGTTAGTAATAGGTTAAGGTTAGTAATAGGTAAAGGTTAGTAATAGGGTAAGTGTTAGTAATAGGTTAAGGTTAATAATAAGGTAAGTGTTAGTAATATGGTTAGTGTTAGTAATAGGGTAAGTGTTAGTAATAGGTAAAGGTTAGTAATAGGGTAAGTGATAGTAATATGGTTAGTGTTAGTAAAAGGTTAAGGTTAGTAATAGGTAAAGGTTAGTAATAAGGTAAGTGTTAGTAATAGGTAAAGGTTAGTAATAGGGTAAGTGTTAGTAATATGGTTATTGTTAGTAAAAGGTTAAGGTTAGTAATAGGTAAAGGTTAGTAATAGGATAAGTGTTAGTAATTTGGTTAGTGTTAGTAAAAGGTTAAGGTTAGTAATAGGTAAAGGTTAGTAATAGGATAAGTGTTAGTAATTTGGTTAGTGTTAGTAAAAGGTTAAGGTTAGTAATAGGTAAAGGTTAGTAATAGGGTAAGTGTTAGTAATAGGTAAAGGTTAGTAATAGGGTAAGTGTTAGTAATATGGTTAGTGTTAGTAAAAGGTTAAGGTTAGTAATAGGTAAAGGTTAGAAATAGGGTAAGTGTTAGTAATATGGTTAGTGTTAGTAAAAGGTTAAGGTTAGTAATAGGGTAAGTGTTAGTTACAGGGTAAGTGTTAGTAATTGGCAAAGTGTTTGTGCCTATGTGTTTATATACTATGTAATCATTTATAATGGGTTATGCTTCTTTAACAGCAGGGTTATTTCCTTCCTTCATATCTTCAATCATTCATCTTGTTGGGTTGGATTCTTGGGTTTCTTTCTTCTTACACCCTTTACAGACATTCAGAAAGGTGTGCGCAACACACACACCTTTTTATCTTTTAGTAAAATCAGTGTACAAACATTAACGTGATGTCATTCAGTATTAAGAGGGACAAGGGTTTCAGAATCTATGAAAGTTTTTAGTTTTTTTTTACCAAGAATCCATGCAACACTGTATGGTGTTCTGTACAGGGCTTCCCTCTTGGTAATTCTGAGGCTCTGCACTTTGACCTCTGAACCCACTGGATATGTTCCCTACCATGATGCAGTGCCTTTTTAGATTGTATTCTTGTTACTGCAGTAGCCTCAATGCAGATCAACTTCTGGGTCCCACATTAAACCCCTTTTTCATAATCCACTCCTTGCCGAACTGTCCATTCATCATTGTCTACTTTTTGCCTTTTCGATGTGGACAACATTATAGCTCTCAAACCTTTTGCTGAAGAGACAAACGTTGATGCACGCACAGAGAGCCTGAGGGTCACGGGCAAACAGCCACGCAGCTTCACGGTTACCACAAAGAGGTAAGATCGTTATCATCACATCACAGTCATCACATGTAAGGATTCATGGTTACTACAAAGAGGTAAGATCGTTATCGTCACATCACAGTCATCACATGTAAGGATTCATGGTTACTACAAAGAGGTGAGATCGTTATCATCACATCACAGTTATCACATGTAAGGACCACAAAGAGGTGAGATCGTTATCATCACATCACATGTAAGGATTCATGGTTACTACAAAGAGGTGAGATCGTTATCATCACATCACAGTCATCACATGTAAGGACTACAAAGAGGTAAGATCGTTATCATCACAGTCATCACATGTAAGGACTACAAAGAGGTAAGATCGTTATCATCACATCACAGTCATCACATGTAAGGATTCATGGTTACTACAAAGAGGTGAGATCGTTATCGTCACATCACATGTAAGGATTCATGGTTACTACAAAGAGGTAAGATCGTTATCATCACAGTCATCACATGTAAGGACTACAAAGAGGTAAGATCGTTATCATCACAGTCATCACATGTAAGGACTACAAAGAGGTAAGATCGTTATCATCACAGTCATCACATGTAAGGACTACAAAGAGGTAAGATCGTTATCATCACAGTCATCACATGTAAGGATGCTGAAACGGCTCCGTTGGCTTACTTCCGCATTAGAAACAAAAACCAAACCAAAATGGGTAAAGAATGTTTATTTATGAAGCAGCAAGTGTTCAAATATCGTCCAAAGCATTTCAAGGGCTTGATAAAAGACAAACCTTAAAAAACATTAAGTGGAGCGACCCAGGGCCAAGTCCGGCTTAGTCAGAGTTTGGGGTTAACATTAAGGATGGTTAACTTGGTTTGAAATAGGACATTATAGGGGTGCTTGGGTATTCGGTAATGGTTAAGATTAGGCACTGTTTGGTTTAGGCGTTAGTTATTATATTAAAGATTGTCAAGTTTAGGTAAGCGAGTTTAGGTTTTTTAGAGAAGTTTAGGTATTAGGTTAAGTTTAGGTAAGCGAGTTTATGCATTTTAGAGAAGTTTAGGTATTAGGTTAGGTTTAGGTGAACGATTTTAGGCATTAGAGATGTTTAGGTTACATTGTCAAGTTGAGGTATTAGGTTAGTGAGTTTATTTATTTTAGGCCTTATTTTATTCGTGTTTAAATTGAGGCATTAGGATTAGAAAGAAGGTTAAGATCAGGGCTCAGGTTTGCGTCCGGCCTTGTCCCTTTAGTCGCTCCCTTAAGAGGGTTCCCAGCTACGGGCGTTAGAAATACAACAGCTGGGATCACGGATATGGTGAACAGAAACAAAAAATCCCCCAAATCGTGGTGACATAATGTAGTTTGTTTTAAAAGTTAAAACAGTAAAGTGATATCACTATGGTGTGTAGGAGTTTTGAGCTCTGTGTGGTTATATTGGGTGTAGATTGGTGTGCAGGTGTAGCCAGGGATCCTCAGGGTAAATAGGACACTGGTGTATGTCTACTCTGTTCAGTCATCGTACTCTGAAGTGAATTGATTTGAAAAGTGATTTAGAAGACATTTGATAACCAAATGTGAAGGCCATTCAATACCTATAAATGTAGAAACAGCCTCATCTGGTGTCAAACACAGGTCATTACATTTAGTAATTTGGTTAAATCATTACAGCAACAACTAAAAAAAAGTCCAAGTGCTGGATTACCAGGTTTCTAAAAAGTAAGGCATTTTTTAAATAGGTGCCTCCAGTTGCATTTGCTTTACTGCATGCTTTCTCCAAGAGCACACAAGTCAGTCGAGATGTCCCCAGAAAAGACTCGTCGTCAGACCTTTAATTAAGATCAGGAGGGATTATATAATTGCTGTTTGATACGTTTGGTCTATTTAAGTAAATATGTATTACCGCTCTCACCTGGGTCTCTGCACCATGACCACACATCTGCTGCACATCTGTTCTTCCATTGTCGCCTAAATGAAAATAAAGAAACTTTATTGATCCCGAGAGGAACGGGTCACAGGAAGGGTAAAAAATGTATCAAGGGTAAACATAGAAAATATAGAAAAGGTTGGGCGATATTCACATTTTAAAACCAATCCAAAACATTGAGATTTACGATCTAACTGGCAAAAACAAGGCACGTCTTATAACGTTTCCATTGTGCCTTGAGCTGCAATGCCCTCATCTGCCACAGGGTGGAAGCACTCGACTGCAAATCACGTTTCCCGCCATTGTTTCATACACAAACCATAAGTTTAAACCATAAAAAATAAAATAAACTATAAGTCTACTAGGGATGTTTGAGGAATAGATTGGCGATTAATTATGACCTCCACCGCAAGGACCTCCAGCTGACCTCCACCGCAAGGACCTCCAGATGACCTCCACCCGACCTCCACCGCAAGGACCTCCACCGCAAGGACCTCCAGCTGACCTCCACCACAAGGACCTCCAGCTGACCTCCACCGCAAGGACCACCATATGACATCCACCGCAAGGACCTCCAGCTGACCTCCACCACAAGGACCTCCACTGCAAGGACCTCCAGCTGACAACCACCGCAAGGACCTCCAGCTGACCTCCACCACAAGGACCTCCACTGCAAGGACCTCCAGCTGACCTCCACCGCAAGGACCTCCACCGCAAGAACCTCCACCGCAAGGACCTCCACCGCAAGGACCTCCAGCTGACCTCCACCTGACCTCCACCATTAGGACCTCCACCGCAAGGACCTCCACCTGACCTCCACCGCAAGGACCACCATATGACATCCACCGCAAGGACCTCCAGCTGACTTCCACCGCAAGGACCTCCAGCTGACCTCCACCGCAAGGACCTCCAGCTGACCTCCACCGCAAGGACCTCCAGATGACCTCCACCTGACCTCCACTGCAAGGACCTCCACCGCAAGGACCTCCACCGCAAGGATCTCCAGCTGACTTCCACCGCAAGGACCTCCAGCTGACCTCCACCAGACCTCCACCGCAAGGACCTCCACCGCAAGGACCTCCACCGCAAGGACGTTCAGCTGACCTCCACCGCAAGGACATCCAGCTGACCTCCACCTGACCTACACCACTAGGACCTCCACCGCAAGGACCTCCAGCTGACCTCCACCTGACCTCCACCTGACCTCCACCACTAGGACCTCCACCGCAAGGACCTCCAGCTGACCTCCACCGCAAGGACCTCCAGCTAACCTCCACTTGACCTCCACCGCAAGGACCTCCACCGCAAGGACCTCCACCGCAAGGACCTCCAGCTGACCTCCACCGCAAGGACCTCCAGCTGACCTCCACCGCAAGGACCACCATATGACCTCCACCGCAAGGACCTCCAGCTGACCTCCACCGCAAGGACCACCAGCTGACCTCCACCGCAAGGACCACCATATGACATCCACCGCAAGGACCTCCAGCTGACCTCCACCTGACCTCCACCACTAGGACCTCCACCGCAAGGACCTCCAGCTGACCTCCACCTGACCTCCACCACTAGGACCTCCACCGCAAGGACCTCCAGCTGACCTCCAGCTGACCTCCACCGCAAGGATGTAATGTAATGTAATATACATCCTGACGCTAGTCCTAGTGGCCGAGAACACTTTTCTTACAAGCCAATCAGAACTAACACGTCTATGAATTCATGAATTTGTTTGTGTCTTTAACCGAGAGGATGTCCTGCAGTCCAGTGGTGTTTGTGTCTTTAACCGAGAGGATGTCCTGCAGTCCAGTGGTGTTTGTGTCTTTAACCGAGAGGATGTCCTGCAGTCCAGTGGTGTTTGTGTCTTTAACCGAGAGGATGTCCTGCAGTCCACAGGACACAATTCCCAGTGTTCACACCGAGGTTGTCGGCGCTGTAGCGGTCCGCAGTGTTAGTCACTTCGGTCCATTAGTCGACCCCAGTTAGGCTTAAGTCAAAGCCGTGTATAAACCACCCAAAACACAAGCTACAACTCCCCACTACAACTTCTACCAGCAAAACCAAATTGATTTCAAGCTGTAAAATGCATGTTCAATTGAGGAGAAAGAACAGATTTTCAGACCCGTGGACTCCACCTCGCACAGCCTCCAAATCAGATGGGATGCTCCCACAATCCTCTCTGGACCGACCTCCTATCTAGTTCTGGTGGTTCTGGTGGTTCTGGTGGTTCTTGTTCAAACACACCCTATGTCTATTCTTGAAAATGAGATGACAAATACCATGGAAATAAGATTGTAACTTAACCCTTTCTCTATGCGCCTACTATGTAGATGCCTCAGAACTGGTTTTGCTGTTCCTTTGACAAATACAACTCTTGAATCTCATGAATCTTGACTCTATTCTGATACTATTTAGCCTGGCATCACCAGAAAAATTTGCAAGTGTGAAGTAGTCTGGAACCTCTCACAATATTTTTCAATTTCCATGGGCCGTTATCAACAGGACGCAATTGGCTAGACCTTCAACCAATCAGACTAGCGAAACATCTAACTCATCACTGGCAACCTTCTTGGTTATTTATGAATATCAAGCCTCAACAGCTTCCGTCCTCTGTCATCACCCCATACTAGCGGAACGGTTGGGATGGCCCACATTTCACTGTTTGATTTGGCCATGGCAAAAAGGATTGCGCAGGTGCGTTCGTTTGCATCTATTTATTTTTTTATGTACATGTAGCAAAGCCAATTGCTACACACCACCTAGGTGGCTTTTATGGGGCTCCTCTAAACACAGGATGCAGGGTGGGGATGTTGAAGCTGGTTTATTGTCAAGTTTGTAGATAACGATACATGGCCTGGTGCTCCATGTTGCCATGCAGGAGATCTCTCCCCGAGAGTGTGTGCTGATGGCTGGTTGAACCTGTTGCACATTGATTGCTCAATGTGCAACAGGTGTGCAGCCTCACCCAGCCTCACAGTCCAATCAGACTCGGCCAGGTGAGGCTGCTTAAACCAGCAATCATCCACACATACTCCATAGTTCGCTACTGTGCCTGGTTTTCAGTAGCGAGCCGGTCATTATCTTGAAATAAATTTGCGGTAATAACCGGTTAGCTGTACATCATCCCACTTATTACATGACTAAAGAAATCAACAATTTGAGACATACATAACATGTAATTTCATTCTGATGAAATAGCCACAAGTACCATAAAGTTAACTTGCTTACTATGAGATGAGTCGACTAACCAAACTGTAGATGAATAAATAAATGTAATGTGGGGCAGTGCTGTTATCCGCGGTCAAAACAATACTACTATAAATAACTTCATGAGTCTTTAACTTCCATGTCCCAAATCGAGTTTCAAGTCACTTATTGACACATAGTGACTCTTAAATGACTCGAGTCCACCTCTCTGCCTAGAGGATTTAAATGTCAGGATTGTTTTTGAAAGTACAAATGTTAATTTAATCCATCTGTTCCATACTGCTAAGAATGTAAACATGCATTAGCCCAGGCCCCTTTTTCTTCTTGAACTCTACAGATGAGTTCAATCAGGAAGTAGGTTCTCTGATAGGCCTATAGCAGCTCTAGAATTAGAGGTACCTAGATGGGGGGGGGGGGGGGGGGGGGGGGGGGGGGGGGGGGGGATTACTAACACAGACACCAGATTGTCTGTGTATATTTCTATGAGATTTCTATGATACACAATGTCAGAGGACATAATAACGGGATTTTTCTCTGACTGCTTGCTGCTGATCCTGGTGTAACCATGGGGATGAGGGATAAGGGATATAGGGATAAGGACCGGGGAACATCATTCACTGACGGACCAGGCCCGACGGATGGGCTAGGGTTGGGGTTGTGATGACGTGCAGGGCAGATGGACATGAGCAAGGGGATGGTAGACACTGTATGCCAGGTTGGCAGAAAGGGCATGCGCGCCAGCTTTGTCCAGATGAAGACTGTAATGATATGTCAATAGCTAGGCTATACGTATCCCTGACCATTTGGGTGGCAGTAGAGCCCTGCCTATGGAGACAGAGGCAAAACGTGTTATGATGGGAAAGGAACAAATTGCTAGCATCGCTAGCATTGGCACTACTACCTTTGGTGATCCGAGAGACTCCATGGTTCGTTGGCCTATAGGAGAACTGTAGTGGGTCCAGGGAGTCGGGCAGTAAAGAGGTGATACACCAACCTCTGAACCCTGCACCCTCCTACAGCAACGCTCCACCCACAGACAATAGCAACCAACAGGTGAACATTGCGATAGAATTGAAAAAAAAAAAACATGAGACCAGTCCAGCCAGTTTGTTTAGTTGAACACTAAAAGTGTGTCGCTTGATGAGATCTTTCCAGTCAGGATGAAGGCTGTGTGGGTAAAGCGCCTGGTGCTGATACTGGCTGGAATATGTTCTATATATTACATAGTTGTATTATTTACTAACCAAGATGATACAGTTGAATCATTTGGACATGGCAGTCCTCGAATGGTTTCTGATTTGGAGCTAAGTGTTAACAACCTGCGTAAGTGGACTCTTTACATATCTATAGCCAGTGGCGATGGTAGCATTTTGTATCGGGTGGCAAAAGAGGGGTGGTGTGATGTACACATTTTATTTGTTGGATTATCATTATTACTTCAAGTCAATACAGTGTATAACGTTAATCATTATGTTCCACACTACACGACCATGTTGCATAGTGATGAAAAGGTATTTTAGGACACTTCTTGACAGCAAAGTATTTGGTTTAATAGAGCATGATTATTGGAAGACACAGGCAGCAATTCACCAAGCATCTTCAGAGAGACAATGAATGTTCATGACCTTTATAGGGAAATATCACATCGTTAATACAAGCATCAAGGGTTTAGAATAAAGCACATAGTGGTTGTTTATTATGGTTTGCAACTATTTAGGTGTGATGTAAAAAGTTGAACTTTGTGTGGTTCTCACCTAGGCTAGGAGCCTCGTAACTAGTCGACGCACACACTGAGTTGATTAGCAGTAGGCTACATAGTGACGTCAGGATCAGGGGCGTCCGAAACTAAGATGTTGCGTCATCAAATCGGATTCCCTGACCAGAAGCATGGTCGCCTCTACAAACAAATTCCCTTTTCACCATAGAACAATGTTCGCGTTCATGTCAGCTGCATTCAAAATGACAATATAATATACTGTTGACATAGTCATCTTAGTGCAGGATAACCGGTTTACTATTAATTATTCACGGAGGAATAAAACACACAATAGCAATCGGATTCATTTAACCGAATGAGGCATTTTTTTATCTTCGTACCAACGCTTATAACCAAATAAACGCATGCGTGAAACAGTGACGTCATCAACGTAAATTATGTGAGTATGATAAATATTACAAAGGTTAACACCCCCACTTACTCTCACAATGCACATATCAAACACATTGTACGTTGTCAAACAGAGACAGACCAGTCTCAGTTTGGCTTCTCAGTGCTCTCGAAACTTCTCCGCTTGGTTTTGAAATCAGCAAACGTTATTTTCTCATCACCCTGGGCTATGTGGATGGAAAACTGTTTAAAGGACTCCGGTATTTAAACCGCATTTCTCAGTGCTGTATTAGCTGTCTCTGCCCAAATGATCCAGTCCGTGCCACTCTCGTTATCAACTTTCTAACAGCGCAAACGCGCTCCTGAGTAGGCCTACCGACGGAGAGAATCGTTCTCAGCAGCTCGACTGGTTCGAATGACAGCTGCTGTTGAGTTTGACTTTGACCTTTTTTGGAGCCATCAGAAGCACAGTGTCTGGTGGCTGTGTGTGGAGCACCTTCTGTTGATTTTAATGGCAGCGTTTCCAAATTTGCTAAATTTGACGCAACGCTCATTAGACGCGAGACTCGATGGCTTCGATTGAGCAGAGGGGTTAGCAATATTACCCATATTTCACCAACATCTGACTGTATATATTGTCAGAAATACAGTATATAAAATATGAATGTCTATGCTGAATGTTGGAGCCTGAGGCTTCTTTGATATCTTTGCTTTCTTTCATTGCCTCTGTCCAGCAAATGGCCAACTCCTTCATTTTCTCTCGTTTTACAGACAACTTGGTACAAGTCTTCCATCAAAAACAAGAATCCATGCAGAAGCTTCTTGAAGAAGATCTAGAGAGACATAGAAAAATAGAAGAAAAACTAATTGCAGTGGTCAAAAAGCAGTCAGAGGATGAAGATAAACCTGTGAAAATTAAAAAGCCTGGAAATAAGGGGAATAAACTTTTCCCAAAGTCTGCCCTGTTCAGCAAGTGGGGTGGAGAGAATTTGTCAGAAGACGAGCAAAAGGAGGCACAAGATTTATATGAGAAATATGGATATAACGTGTTTCTGAGCGATCGCCTACCCCTTAATCGACCTCTTCCAGACACCAGAGACCCAAGGTTGACCTTATACCTCTTTTAATGTGGAGTGTGTGTGTGTGTGTGTGTGTGTGTGTGTGTGTGTGTGTGTGTGTGTGTGTGTGTGTGTGTGTGTGTGTGTGTGTGTGTGTGTGTGTGTGTGCATATGTGTGTGAGTGCATAGGAGTATTTCCTAAATTCATATGAGGTATTTTGGGTGTTCATCTAGATGCTTAATGAAGACCTACCCAAAGGATCTGCCCAGCATTGGAGTAGTGCTTATCTACCTGAATGAGGCCCTGTCAATCCTCAAGAGAGCCATCCGAAGTATTATCGACCGCACTCCGAAGTCCTTGCTAAAAGAAATCATATTGGTGGATGACCACAGCAGCAATGGTTTGTCTCTTTTTAACAGGCTTATTCTAATGATGATATACAACATTACTACTTCTGTGCAGTAAATGTTTATGGGAATATATTAGGGCAGGAAGAGCCACCATCTCACCGCACATGATGCATGCTAAACTATGTCCCAAGTTTCATGAGTTTTCTTTTGCATATTAAATACACAGGTCGTCCTATGCATTTTTCCAATTTTGAAAAATAGCTGCTCAGGTGCCATGGTATAATTATCCAGCTTACTGCAACACGACCCTTACAGGAAGTGTTGTTTGATTTATTATCTATCCCTTCACATGACAATTTTGAGTTCATGGCAACAATAGTTGATACTAATGTTTATTAACGTACTTATTTTTATTATTAATTCATTATTATTATCAATGGCTATTATTTACACAGAGATTTCCCCCCTCCCCCACAGACGACCTGAAGCAGGACTTTGACATGTACATCAAGACCATTGAGGAGCAGAATCCAGGCCTCCTCATGACCAGAGTGAGACACAGTGAGCAGCTGGGGCTGACCACGGCTAGGATCTCTGGATGGAAGGCCGCCACGGCTGACGTGGTCGCCATCTTGGATGCTCATATTGAAGTCCATGACCTGTGGTAAGGGGGTACTAAGTTACCAACATATAACGTATATAATTGTGTCGTCTCACATATCAGATTAATACTCTAAAGTCCGATAGCAGATGAGCACATATCTGGGTGCATGGGGCGTTTCACTCTCTTTTGCTTCATATAGTTTTGATCCATCATGTTGCAGGAGGCGGGGGTCTGTAAGCTTGTAATTGGCTATAAACAGCGAACACAAACTTGGCCAGCACTGGTTAACTGCAAAGAAGGGTCTGTAGAGGTTTCCAGTCAACACTGTGTAGACTTAGCAAACACAAGTGACCAGTGGCCATACTTTTTTACGACCAAACAGTTTGTTATATTTTATAAAAAAAAATGTTTAAAGTCAGTCAGGAATGTGTCAATAAACCTATTGAAAAGAGACCTTCCAAAAGTTTCTAAATTGTCTGATGGGCTGTCCCCGGCTGGAAGTGTCCCTGTTCAAATTATTTAAAATATTTTTTTAATATATATGTGTTTTTGCATTCTACCTGTGAAACAGAACTTTATTTTGTTATTTTGGGAGTAGCTGAGCTCCCCTGAATGAGAATTAAGCAAACCTGAAAACAAAGGTGACCTGATTTCTGATATATATATATATATAAAATATATATATATTTATATATATATTAAAAAATGATTTTTTTATATATATATATGTTTATATATATATAAACATTTTACAAATAAATTTTTTTTATTGGGTGAAAAAAATGTTTAATTTTTTTTATATATATATATTAAAAAAATATTTTTTATATATATTAAAAAAAACATTTATATATATATATTATGTATAATATATATATATAAAAAGTTTTTTTAATATATATTAAAAAAAACTAAAAAAAATTTCATCCAATAAAAAAAAAAAAGATTTGTAAAATGTTTTAATATATATATATATATATATAAAGACATATATAAAATAATATATATATATATATATACAGTATATATATATATATATATATATATATATATATATAAAAAGACATATATATATATATATATATATATATATAAAGAATATATAAAAAAGAAATATATATATATATTATTATATATAATATTATTATAATAATAATATTATTATTATTATTATTATTATATATAATATATATATTAAAAAATGTTTTTTATATATATTTATAAAAAACATTGATTTTCTTTTCTTTTTTTCAGAAATCAGGTCACCTTTGTTTTCAGGTTAGCTTAATTCTCATTCAGGGGAGCTCAGCTACTCCCAAAATAACAAAATAAACTCCTGTCGCACAGGTAGAATGCAAAAACACTAATAAAGGGCACAAGGCCGCTGTTGACTAAAACAGGGGAAAAGTCCATACAAAGGAAGAAAAGCCACCGTCAGAAGAGGAGTCCAAGGGCAGGCAAAGGTCAGAACCGAGGAACAGTTATAATTCCAGGTGGAATACAGGGCAGTGTAAAATGACTAGGTACGCTAAGACCAAACGTTAGAACAATCTGACGAAGTGGCACTGATAGCACAGGACATACATAGGCTGAGTTATTAACACACAATGAGGAACAGCTGAGCAGGAACAAAGGCGGAAACAGACAATGGCAGGATGTCCAGGTGAGAGGCGGAGTCAAAGGCACAACAAAAATAGAGACACATGCTGGACAAAACCACAGAATAACCAGCAGGAGGCCACAGAGTCCCTGGGTCCAAACAGAGATGCTGACATCATGATGCTCCCCCGTAATTCACACCCTGATTATGTTATTAAATACAAACAACAACACAACTAAAACACATCAGTGGCAAAGTGAAAAATCAGAGTCATCATCTGTTAAGGTTTTGTATCGATAACTTAGATTGAGATCCCAATAAATAAAAACTTCCATCTGTGCTGCAGGGCTGAACCACTGCTGACGCAGATTAAAGGGGATCGGAAGCTGATTGTGTCTCCGGTGTTTGACAGAGTCAACTACTTTGACCTTGAGGTTGTGAAGTACATCCCTGCATCCCATGCGTTTGACTGGGCTTTGTGGTGCATGTACGAGAGCTTTAGGCCTGAGTGGTACAAACGAAATGACCCCTCCTTGCCCGGAAAGTAAGTTTCACCTGATAATAGCTTTTCTTGATCTGCATTAACAACATATCTGCATTATGTCGATCCTAAACAGTGACATATTGAGCCATGTCATCTGTTTGACCTTTTAAGGAGTCCTTCCATAATGGGTATCCTAGTCGCAGATCGGACGTATCTTGGTGAAATTGGAGTTCTTGATGGAGGAATGAAAGTATACGGTGGAGAAAATGTTGAGCTCGGGATTCGTGTAAGCATACCACAGAAATACGCAAAGTTTTGTTATTAGGATATAAGTGGCTGGAGTCTAGACATGATTAACTGATGTACGTTATTGGGTATGGCTGAATTGAAACAATGTCCATTCATTCTTTTGTAGGTTTGGACATGTGGGGGAAGTATTGAGGTTGTCCCATGCTCCAAGATAGCCCACATAGAGAGGAGCCATAAGCCATACTTGCCAAACCTCTCCATCGCAATGAAAAGGAATGCTTTGAGGGTAGCAGAGGTTTGGATGGATGACTACAAACACAACGTCAATTTGGCCTGGAATCTGCCCTTCAAGGTACAGTTTAACTTAAAAGGTCATGCAAATTTAGACTGATCAACGAACACAATCTCTAGTGTATTCTAGACTTTTTATGTTTCTTTGATGATAATGAAAAATACAGGTTTGATGGCAAAACTAAACAAGGCTTTAGAATGATGTCCTAATTGGCTTAATTGAATAAGGTTAAGAAAGAAACGGACATAGGTGCTTTGACTTAACTGATGAAGGCTTCTAATCAAACCAAACCCTTTCGTTCTGCAGGATCACGGGATCGACTTTGGGGATGTGTCAGAGAGAAAAGAATTAAGAAAAAGGCTGAATTGTAAACCTTTCAAGTGGTACTTGGACAATGTGTATCCACTGCTGGATACCTGGGACAATATCCTGGCCTATGGAGGAGTGAGTTGGCTTTAACTATATGAGGGACAGGGTTGGACATATGGAGCCTTTTAGAGCCATAGAGGCATTCTGAATCATCTCTGATGGAAGAAGCAGTATGCATTAAGCATTAATATCCTTTCCTCTGTCTTGTACAGTATTTTTAGTTGTTTTTTTTGTCCTTTTTCCTTTGGGCAAGGTAGATAGTTATGCCGACTGAACACTGCAGTATAGTGCCTTTGAATCAAGTTAAACATATTTCTCCCGTATTTAGCTGAAGAACATTGACACCAACATGTGTGTAGACCAAGGTCCAGTGCCAGGTCACACACCAATTGCATATGGCTGCCACTACTATATGCCTCAAGTAAGTCAAAGGACATCCTCTTAATATGTTTTGTATGAAGTATCTCATTAAACTGAATACATGTGTTTTGGGGTTTTCAGCACACATATTACCGTGAGACTGGTGAGCTTTACATTGGCGGGATCAAGTCACATAAGTACAATGCTAATCGTTGTTTGACGGACGACGGCAACAAAGACAACGAGCCTGGCCTGAACAACTGCCACGAATCTGTTCAGAAAAGAATTGGAATTTACTGGGACTTCACCCAGGTACATCTATTGTGGGTTTTCTGATTGTGAAAGATGTTGTTGGTGAATGCAGCAGAGCAAGATTTGATTGACGTTGGACGGAAGAGTTGTGCAATAATGACATGCAATGTTCCCTGATGTATGGCTGTGTTTCCCTCTCTCTCTTTCTCAGGGTAAGGAATTTAAGAACAAACAGACCAGTAGATGTCTGGAAATTATAAACAGCAAACTTGTGGTACAAGAATGTACGGGCCAAAGATGGGAAATCCAAAATGTTATCAAACCTTTCTAAATAAATGTTGAGGCTGTGTATTAATTGTGTACTAAATGGATCAATTCTGAAATATATGAAAGTGCACAGATTGAGCTTCTCCTGAACCGACTGCAACCACATTGACGATCATGGTTTGGCCTACTAACTAAAGTAAAACTTAAATATTCCAAAGGAAATAAACCGATCTCAAATCTAAGAATGTCAGTCGTGTTGTTTTGATTCAAGTAAAGGGACATTCATTGTAAGTGATTCATTTTTAGACTTTGACTTACCGCTAGGACCCTATCCCCCTGCAGTTCCCAAACAAACCACTAGGCCCCATGTTCCACCCTCCCTCACTTCGGATGAATTAGGCCATCAATTATGTCTATAATCTTAAAGGTCCAGTGTGAGGAATTTAGTAGAAACTAGCGGTGAGGTTGCATTTGGCAACCAACTGAATACCCGCCCTTTCCAATGCCTACGGTGGCCTGTATTGGCCTGTTTTGTGTACGGTGTCAGTAGGTATTTCCGTTTTGCGAAAAAGCAACAATATCTTTAGTCGCACCACTGTACGTTTTTGACAGCTCTAGCCTACGAGTAAATCAGTTTAACCAATCACAATCGGGTATAGTCACCATGGTCACTGTACAAGTTGTAGGCCATGCCGGAGGTAACAGTCTATTTACATTTCTCACACACAGTCCTCTTAATGCATCCACAGAGGATAACTACATTCACACACCTATAATTATCCCTATCTATTACATGTATTGATCATTCATCTCAAGAGCAGTCTGCGACACAAGCCAATGAGTATTTGACTGCGATACATGAATCTATGTTGCCTTTGATAAAATGACGGTGTGAAGCCGATTGCAACAGTTTTTCTTTCTCCGAAAAGAGTGAGAGCCTACTTTTAGTTATCGAACAGGGAAACGTAAAAAACGAACGTCTCGATTTTTGGATGTATTAATGAACGCACACCCATTTATCATAATCCCCCTCAACCGTGAACTGCCATTCGCTACACTATTTTACACTTGGATTAAAAAGTAGACGGAGCATAATCCTGTCTTTCCTGGTTTCTCCGACACATAGTATAACGCCACGGTGTGTGGGGGGGTCTGTCTGGCCAGCGGTTGATTTTGATGTCCGCGTCAGAGAGGGTTATGCTTCTCTGATACTTATAGTATAACACCATGGCGTGGCACATTTCATATACAACATCGTTTATTATAACTCTCCTAAAAACGAGAAATGGGTCGTAGCCATGGGGATAACACACCCCCTCCTTCCTACAGCTCATTACACTAAACATGGTGGTGCAAAATGGCGTGCTGCGTGGCAGAGGAACCGCTCCCTGTGTAGCTATAAAGGGCTCCTTTTAAGTTCACAAAAACAAAACCATTCTTATTTACATGGGATTATACACTAATTAAGATATGCTTATGAATATTATATCCCATTTCTGCCACGTCAATTCCGCTAGATGCCACACACTGCACCTTTATCTCAAAGCGTATAGGAAGTCCTCAAAATTAGAATTCGTATTTAAATTAATAACTTGAAAGTATTTTGGATCAAATAACCCTTTCAGTTGTATATATGTTCCCCATTTTTGGCTTTAATCTTGTATATTAGGCCTATCCGGGTTTTAACTGCCATAAACGTTATTCATGGCATTGTTGATGTTGTTCGTGTTAGTATTGGTAGGTTTACATAATATGCAAATAATATGCAAATACATTATAATATGCATAATGTGCAGCCGCTGGCTGCACACAACTGAGAGGGAAATGGGTCCACTTGGAAACAAGAATACTTAAATAATAAACACGTCGTTAATTTAACTTCTTTCGGGGTACTGAACTTTACCACCGCTACCTTACCGCGTGTCTGGAACTTGTCACCACTAAAGCGTCCCAACACAACATAGAATGCACATAGTTCCTACCGCATAAATACAAACAAATCAACATTCAAATTACAAGTTGTACAAACAATAATGATATTATGTAAACCTACCAATACTAACACGAACAACATCAACAATGCCATGAATAACGTTTATGGCAGTTAAACGGGTTGTTCGGGGAGATTTATGTCAGTGTTCGTTAATTTATAGATTATTATAGACAAATTTATATAAGTGTGCAGTATAAAAAAATACACTTTACACCGAGAAATTACATTAAGTTCACCCTTCCACAGCACAACACGCGGAAGGTTGGTTTCATTGCGTTAAACAAGTTATTTATTACCAAAATGCATTTAACAACCGACTAGTGGAGCAGGAAATGGCTGTCTCCTAGCAACCGGGTTGCGCTGGGTTGTATTCGGGTCCCAGGGTTTAATGGCCAAAGGTTCTCCAAATGCTGAACGTTGAAACGCTGTCCGCCCGCAAGGCCGCCACGAACCTGGCGACGCAGCGGCAAGAGACGCTCTTCAACGCGCAACTTCAAACTACTGGGGTGCGTACATTTAACGGTGGGCATGTCGATCACAGGTACAGCATTGCTGCCATTACTAATATTCTTTTGCGTTACCGTTACAGGTTGATCAAATTGGATGTCAGCACCAAGTGAAAGAAAACAAGAAGAAGGAGGAATCTGCAAAAGATGCATTACACGCATTTGGTAAATCCTCACCCTTATTCAACTGTCACGGCATGGCGACAGCCAAGTGAGATCTGAGTTGCTTGATTGAACGTCATTAGACTCGCTGGATCTTGTAGGCGTGTCAACGTTCGCCTTTGGATCTCTTATCCAACTTTTGAGAAGTAGAATAGGCGACACAGCGAATATGGTGCATTCCTTGATGGAGCGACTATCTATCATGGACCTATGTAATTTTGATCCATTATTCCTACAGTATTGAAGAACAGCGAATCACTAGCCGGAGAAGCACACGACTGCGAGCTCATGTTTTATTTGCTCTGGCCGCCTCCCGTTCGCTTAGTTACGAATCATATAGATCATAGATACGATGACTGTTCAGATGAGCAACCAAGATGGATGCTGCTGATGTGTCTGATGTGTCACTCGTCACTGATCATTTGCATAAAGGTGTGTGTGTGTGTGTGTGTGTGTGTGTGTGTGTGTGTGTGTGTGTGTGTGTGTGTGTGTGTGTGTGTGTGTGTGTGTGTGTGTGTGTGTGTGTGTGCGCGCGCACATGCGGCAATCAGCTGCAGACATGTTGCATAACGATAAAGCCGCTTGCATACTGGAAGGCCGTAAGCTAAAGGAGGTAAAGCTTCTGGAGCAGGCCCTAGACGACTACCGACACTGCTTCCAGCAGCCCCAGCACCGCCGGGAGCATGACCTGAACCACCCTGAGCCCGCGCCCGGCACCGCGGGGCTTCAAATGATGCTGCCGGGCCTGTTGGGGGAGGACCCGGGGAGCGGGACCCGGCTGCGGAGACAGAAGGAGCAGCTCAGGGAATGGTCTCAGCAGCAGCAGCAGGAGCTCGGAGCAGCCAGACAGCAGCAGCAGCAAGCAGGTGTGCGCTGCTGTTTTCAACATCCTGTCCATTCTGCTCCCTCTTGGTCATCCTATAAGGTTTCATTTATTTTCTTCTTGATTTATGCGCTACTTATATGCCTGCATGCCCCCAGATGAACATTATAATCAGAGCAGAATAAGCGTGGAGAGCAAAGCTCTGCAGCTTCAGGAGGTTGAGCAAGCAACCAGGAAGGCACTAGCTCATGCTGCTAAAGACTTCAATCAGGCCAAGGTGAGTCACACACACACACGCACACACACGCACACACACACGAGTAGTACATGCATGACCAAATATCTAGGAGCCATAATGAGCAATAATGAAAAATCCCCTATACGTCCATGAGGATGTTAACGATGGGTGTTGTGACCAGGCAGCAGAGAACAGAGAGATGCATCGACAGGCCAGGGAGAGGACAGAGGACAACAAGCACCAAGCAAACGTCCTGAACCGCCTTCAGGCTGACCGTGAGCTGGAGGCCGCTCAGAAGACAGCCCTCCAGGCGGTCAGGCAGAGGATCCACTTCAATCTGCACCAAGTGGAGGAGAAGAGGGTAGGTCTGCAAGCCGTGTACACCGCGCCTTTTATGAGAAACAACAATACTTGAAACAAGTCCTTAGACACCGACAAGTCCAGGAAACACAATTTAAAGGTGATACGGTGATGAAAAAATATAATCCCATATTACAGTGCAATGCAGGCTTTAATTATCCAAACTGACTTTTGTTTTATTCATCTAGTTAATATTCATTTTATACCACCCTATGATTCAAAGTCTGACAGGTGCAATATGGGCTTAATGATGCGTTCAAGACAGCTCGGAACTCTGAATGAATTGGAATTGCAGGTCGGAAATTCGTGGCGTCCGTCGTTAAGGGGAATGCAATTATAAAAGTGGTTAAATTAAAAAAAACTTCCTTACACGCAATGGTATGTGTAAGGATGCAATATGTGTGTGTATCGTTTATATTTTGCTCTGATTATAGCAATATATGGAATTGAACAGCTGTTTTACGATTAAATTAGCTAGCAAAGAAGCATACATTGCCGCTGCGATGGAAGTCGGATGTCGGAATCTCACTTGAAATTTCCAAGTTGTTTTGAACTCAGAAGTCCTCGTATAGCAAGTGAACAGGGCAAAAGGCAAAGGCTAATGTATCGGGGTTGTATGGTGATATTTTGTTGTTGTACAACGTGTGTGTGTGTGTGTGTGTGTGTGTGTGTGTGTGTGTGTGTGTGTGTGTGTGTGTGTGTGTGTGTGTGTGTGTGTGTGTGTGTGTGTGTGTGTGTGTGTGTGTGTGTGTGTGTGTGTGTGTTACTCATGTTTGTGCAGAGGACTCAGTGGGAGAAGCAGCGGGGGGAGCAGCAGGAGGAGCAGCTTCGTCTGGACTTGGCGCGCTCGGCTGTGCTGCTGGAGAGACAGCAGAGCCGGACTGACAGGATGCAGAGACAGGAGCTGGATCGTACCAACGCTCAGCTGGCCCAGGCGCAAAGGCAGCAGTCAGTGGCTCACTACTCATTCACAATGAACCACCTAGTCCGGAGATTCATATCTAAAGTCAGAGCTCGTTTCTGGGTATACGGGATGTTTCACTTTCTTTTGCCTCATATTTGTGTTGACCAATCATGTTCCTGGAGGCGGGGATCTCTAAGCGTGTGATTGGCCGACACAAAACTCTGCCAGCATTAACAAACAGTAAAATAGTGTCTGTAAAGGTTTCAAACAGACTGGACACTGTATAAATACTGATTAAAATCCTTTTCTGAAAGCTTCATCCACTAGCACAAATGAGGTTCCTTCGGTAGAATATCTGCATAAACAGGAAACCAGCCGTAGCTCCGCCCCTTGCAGTTTCTGGTTTCCGTCGCAGGCCCCGGGCCGTCTCCCCCCAGAAGTTCTGCTATTTACGTAGCAGACGCCAAGATAAACAACTAGTCAAGTGTCACGCGTGCACACACGTTGATAAATAATCTCTTTTCATCCCTTTTCCATCATCAGGAGAAAAGCCCTGGAGGAGTGCCTTGGCAGTGCTGACGACAGCTACTTCACCAAGTTCAATAGCAGCAGCAGATAGAGGACGAATCAGCAATGATCTGGCCCCGGAAATAAACACTGCTTCAAAACATCCTCTGGTTTGGCATTGCTGCTTTAAGCAGATTTTATTAGGTTCAGTTTGTTAATCTGCAGTGTGAAATTCATCTAGACCTAGCTTTTCCAAGAAATCCACATTTAAGAAAAATAAAAGTACGATTTCCTAAAATCTCACGTTAATAAAATGTGCAGTGTAATAACAAAACACAACAGTAGTCTTCTGGCATGTGTAATGATATGTAAACTTCTGCATTATTAAAAACCTTCCACACGTCCTCAAAGAAGCAGAGGTACGCATCATTACAGTTAAGGTTGAACAGTCGCAGTAAACCCTGCCAGTCACCACTGAAGTGGCTTTTCTGGGCTCTTCTGACACTCCGGACACAGGTAGATGTCATTGAAAAAGAAATGTAACATTATACTGCTTTTTATCCAGAAGAAATCAGCTCCCCGCCATATGACGTCTATGTACATATGTCTGTTCAAACCAGTTTATTTCACAGTTGACCTAAACTACCTAGCTTTCTGGCAGAGCAGGTGTTGCGTGCAGACATGTCAGAGGTCTGCCTCGAGTTCGTTTGGAGATAGCTGGTTCATCCTGTGTGCCCTGGCTCCCCAATGCACCACAGGAGCGCAGCCTCACCCAGGGACGGTTTTATCCTGTTTGCCCTGTGCAGCCTCACCCAGATAGTTTTACCCTGTTTACTCTGTGCAGCCTCATCCAGATAGTTTTACCCTGTTTACTCTGTGCAGTTTTATCTTGTTTACTCTGTGCAGCCTCATCCAGATAGTTTTACCCTGTTTACTCTGTGCAGTTTTATCCTGTTTTCTCATCCAGATACGGTTTTATCCTGTTAACTCTGTGCAGCCTCACTCAGCCTGAGTCTTATTAGCCTGACTGAGGCTACTTAAACCAGCATTCAACAACACACACGCCACAACAGTTTAGGTGCAATTGTGCTTCGATTTAGTATACAGTTCAAGGTTACATGAGATCTGGAAAATGTTCTTTGCTGTTCATTCCTGAGGAAGATGTAAACTTACATTTGACACGTTTACAATTCAGCTTTTCCATGAAGGCAGTAAAAGACGGCATACAGTCAAGTATGTAGTATGTTCTGCATTGCAGCATAAGGTTAACACATTTGTAAAGATAAAAAAAAAGACTGCGTCCTTTATAGATTTTCAGTCACAAATTTGTTCCATTTAGTTTGCCACAAGGCCATGGCTTTTTCTTGCAGATTTGGTGGCAAGGAGCTGTACCTGCAAAATTGACCAAATATTATTTAAAGATATGTTTGACATTTAGAAACATGTGCAACACACAAATCATTACTTTAGTTAAAATGTATATTTAGATTGAGTGTCTAAAGCTTGACACCTAAACCCAGGGTTCTTTCTAAACAAATCACTTGTGTCTGTAAAGAAGAGTGAGAACATCAACTTGTGAACATGGGCCATTCTTAACCAAACCCAACATCACCTGCAGAACGGTTTGCAGTAGATGGCTCCCTCTCTAGGAAAACACATGCTGTTGCATGCATAATCTGATTGGCTGATATGGTTTCCTGGTCCAATGCTGATTAAGCGTTGATGATGTAACACAACTGTCCTCCGCTTATTTAAACTGAATTGATCATTTCCACAGAGGCACCGTCGTTGGACCAACACAGGTGTCGCTACCACGGATACTGCTACTTTAATGTGCAGGGAAATGGTAGTAGACCAGACCATGGACACACACACACACACACACACACACACACACACACACACACACACACACACACACACACACACACACACACACACACACACACACACACACACACACACACACACACACGGGGTTTGAATCTCATTTAACCTTGTAACCAACACCTACCTAATGGAGTTCATGGCGAGCTCTTTTAAAGAGCCTAAATTGCTGCTCAGTCCTCCGAATCCCACAAACGCCTCGTAGAAGTCATAAGAGAGGCCGCTGGAACCAAACATGGAGGGGTCATCAGAGCTGATGACCAGCGGGTGGCCCTCTGACATCAGCACCGCGGCTGGGTGGTTACGCAGATCTTTGACCAGCTTCAAGACCTGCAGCAGAGATACAGGAATTCAAACTCTCATTTGTTTTCCATTATCCTGGTGGTCATTCACAAGCTATGGTCCCATTTTGGGGGAGCAGGGAGGCTAAACCCCCCCTCCTGTCACTTACTATTATATTCAAATGTCATCGAATAAATATAGAATAACAGCGTTTTTATTCTTCATATTTTGGTAAATAAAATCCATACAAACGTTCTGGTGACAACGTTTTGTCCTTTCCAATGACTCCATACCTGGTTGGAGATGGGGCACACCTCCAGAGGCACCCCGTTCATCCTGGATAGCCTCTTGGCCACCGGGTGGCGCAGAAGAGCAAAGCCGTGGCCGATGCGGGAGGAGTTGAAGAGCAAAGCATCCATCATGTTCTGGTCCACCTCGGTGCCCTGCAGATCTGCATCGAACAGGACATGCAGCGCTGATTGGTTGTTTCATATCACAATCGTTTTAGGGCCCAAAGGTTTTGTGGCTAGGCCCCGGATCAAAATGTATCACTCCAGTTGCTTCATTACATAACTGACCCGTCTTCATTTATTCCTCGCCTTTTTTGAGTATTTTATGATTTGGGAATGATGTGAAACGTGGGCATGTGAATCTCCCCGAGGCTGATTTGAGTAAACTTTGAATTGGAACTACGCCAACTCTGCTCAGCCGGCTGCCATCCTGTTGATCTTCCTTCCCTTCCCTCCGTCCTTGGATTTCAGTAAAACATTAATGAGGTCCTAACCCACAACATGCCACTTCCAACAGGACAGGGACAGCTTTATTGTTGTAGATGGTGGACACTTGATGAATCTGATTAAATGAACAGATCCTCACACGATGGATGTGCTGCTTATTTTATCTCGACTACTGCAGCGACCTTGAACAGAATTTGGTGCCAAAGGATTATTGGTGACCTTAGCGGGGTCACCCGCTAAGGTCACGACCTGCAAGGTTATCCAAACACATCCAAACACATCTGGGACTTGACGGTCTTGACTTTAGATCAGGGCTGGGCTCACCAGTCTCTCCAGCATGGAAGAAATAAGAGAGATTGGAGCCTTGAGCAGCTGGTAGAGAGAGGGCCTCTCTGAAGTACCATAGGGGCCTGCCGGTGTCCTCACGACCCACCTAAACACACACACACACACTTAATACTATAACAGCAACACTACCTTTTTGCAATTCCGTCATAACCACTGAAAAAGAGAGACAATGCGATAGCATTACATTTAAGAAATGACAGCCATAGGATAAATGAAGGATGGCCCTGATGAGGCATGTTTGAAGGCAACCCAGTGCTAGCATAGAAGGAGGAGCAAATCCCTCACAAGGTCAAATCCAGCCATCGTCTCAGGAAAGTCCACTTGTAACTTCATGGCCTCCTGTACCGCCGTTGTGAACAGTGATCTATTTATCCCCCTGAAGAACACACAATCAACAGAAAGCTTTACATCAAATCATTTAGATAGTAAGAATAAGGAGTTATTATAACTAATAATAGGTAATCCTACAGTTGTATGTTAGTGTGGGACACAAGAGTATTCATTCCACCTGTTTACAGTGAAGATGATTCTGGCTCCGAAGAAGTCTGGGTTGTCTTCCACGAACTGCCGTGTGGTATCTTGGTAGGCCTTCATAGTCCACTCTCTGGTGTGGGTGCTGCCATCCAGCTCGTACGTCTGGGTGAAAACAGATAACAGCCCTGAGCAGTCTCACCCAAAAGGTTGGTGGGAGAAGACGGATTGATTTGAGGGCAAATGGCAAACGTTTACCTCAGGAAGTAAGGCGCGCACTTCCACGTACAGAATGTTGTCCCTGTAGAGCTGCGAGAGGCCTTCGTGGAAGTAGTCTCTGAAGACAGGCGCGTGGGTTACCAGGCCCCAGGTGGCCATGAAGGCCTGTTCGAAGCTCTTCCAGACCACGTCCTGGCTCGGATAGACCACCTCCGGGTCTTCCTGGGTCCACAGCGTCATGTTGGCTATGAGGCTGGGTACACATAGAAGAACCAATCAGCTAGAGGATCTGTTTTCCATGTCCTCGCCTCACCCAGAACGTTACATCAAACCTACAGGTGAGCCTACCTGTTGTCCAGGTCTGTAACGTTGGCCGTCGCGGCCCTCAGCTGCTCCATCAGGGCCCAGGGAGAGCAGTGTGGCAACGGTTTGGGCGGCCAAGAGGAGAAGTAGAATCGGACCGACCGGTCATAGGTGAAGCAAACGTAGCAGTGGGGTCGATAGGTCACGTTCCTCACCAGCCACTCCGCGTCGACCATCGCAAAGTCGTGGACATGGAGCGCTGCCCCTGGCGCCGCATGGGGAGGCGATGGCTGGATTATTTGGCAGCTTGCAGTGAAACCTTATGAATTTAACCATACTGCTTTTGGGGGCTAAGCCGACGGGCTACATTAGCAAAGTGCCGTCGCTCTGAGAACTGCAGCATTGGCCTGAGCAGTGAGACTATGCTTGATCATTCTTTAGGGTATTTTGTATATTTGTATAATAATAAGCGATCATTTGTCAACGTAGACAGTGATGTGGAGGGTCAGTGGTTAAGAAGTACGATGATAAGTAGTACGATAGGCCTATAAGTATAAGTAGTATTAGTATGATACATAGTAGTATTGGATACATAGTATAATTAGTATAAATAATAGAAGTAGTAGAAGCATGATACAGTAGTAGAAGTATAAGTAACAGTAGTAGAAGTAAAATGATAAGTAGCATGATAGACATATTGGTATGATAAGTAGGCAAGTTAGTATGATAAGTAGTAGAGGAAGTATTAGTAAGATACATAGTAGTATTGGTATGATAACTTATAAGTAGTATTAGTAAGATACATAGTAGTATTGGTATGATAACTTATAAGTAGTATTAGTATGATACATAGTAGTATTGGTATGATAACTTATAAGTAGTATTAGTATGATACATAGTAGTATTGCTATGTAAGTACCAGTAGTAGTATTAGTATGATAAGTAGTAGAAGTAGTACTAGTATGATACATAGCAGTATTGGTATGATAGTAGTATTAGTATGATACAGTATTAGTACTATATATAGTAGTATTGGTATTATAAGTAAGTAGTATTAGTACTATACATAGTAGAAGCAGAGAGAAAAAAATAAGAATTATGCGAGACAACAGTACTTGTAAGAGAGAACAGTACTGTAGTACTTAATTAAGTACTAAGAAAGCCTGAGCAGACCAGAAGCTGAGTTATACGCAGCAGTACTAAACATCCTGGTCTGGTTATCAAAGGCCTACACTGAACGACTGTTCAACTGATACCTTTGGGCATCTTCTGCAGCAGGCCGTAGATAGGACTGCTCCTGATCAGAGGCCTGGCCTTGAAGAAATGTAAGGCAGGAGGGAAGTCTTCTCTTGCCATCTCCTCATGCATCAGTTTGCTTAGATTGGCATCCAACAGCTGCTCCTCCGGCGAAAGTTCAACATGTCCCCCTATGCGCGTGGAGGCTTCCAACTTGATGAGCTTTTCCCTCTGCGTGGGGTCTGGGTAGCTCATACCCAGGGCCAGGAAGCAGGATAGTACGCACGTAGCAGCGCACGTAACGGCCACAGAGCGGCGCTGGAGCTCCATCGCTCGTAAGGAGACAAAGTGGCGAAAGACCTGAAAACAAAGGTAGTGATATAAAGCTGACTAAAATGAGTACAAACCATTTTTCGGGGCAATGCAAAGTGGAAACACCGCCCTCTATCACATGCGGTATTAGGCCTATGTTGGCATGTGCTAGTGGCCATCACATGCGACCATAACAGCACTTTTTGATCCATTAAAGCACAATTAACATTGTTCTGCATAGCTCCACCACTCCGTTTCTACGCAGGGTTCAATTTAATGTAGGCCTACTTAAAAGGTTTAATGTAGGCCTACTTAAAAGGTTTAAACCATTTAAGTAGGCCTACATTAATGTAGATGCATTTTTTTATTTCATGACAACTTGTAAATTAGAAACCATTTGCGTTAAATGGTGTTGTAATGCGTGGCCTGGGGCGCCCCTTGTGTTCAGATGGTGAACAGCAACACCTTCGGGTTCGAGGTTTTGTTTACCCTGCTAGCCAGCAGTGTCGGCTAGCAGTGGCGTCCACGCCAAATAACGTCGCTTAACGCATTGGTTGTTGGTTTTAGATGTGGCTCTGACAAATCACTCGTCGACTTAAATGCAATAGTATGAAATAACAGCAACAGATTTAACGTACCTGAGAGATCCACCAGCATAAAGGCTGCAGAAATATTTAAATGCACGTCACCAACCTCTCCAAAACCTGCGGCTTCAGCAATGACCCGTGAAACCATCCGCCAGACACTGAGGGGGTTGTGATGACGTATGCGTGGTGGTTACGCACCTGCTTTGCGCGTTTAAATCTAAAGTTCCCCTTTTAGTCTACGTTCACTTCTCACTCTACAATATAGTGCCTCTGTGTCATACATTTGTTATTTGTATTATATGAACTTCTGAGATCCGTACACACATTCTTATTCAGGAAAAGTATTTTATTTCTAAGAATTTTACAGTATAGAAAATACTTCGGTCCATTTCCAAAATAATCTGTCAGTCAGATAAGAACTTGTAAACATCACATAAGAAATAAACAAACAGGGCCTCTTCCAATGCTGCCATGCTACTGAGGTAAAAGTCAACTTCTCAAAAATGAAACCTAAACCCCAACCAGACATCACTTATATTAAAAACGAGTTCATAAATGTACAAAACTTCATAAAGAAAATGAACAAATAAATATGATTCACATTTAAACAGTAGATGCTTTTCACTAGTGCTGAGACAGCAGAGTAAAAGTGAGAGGTGGGGATTGTATGCAGACTACCAGTCTTCATTTGCAAAGTCTACACACCAACATTACAAACAGTCTGTACAGCTTACGACACTATCACAATCGCAAAGACCCCCCAAAACTAAAAACAAAACCCCCACTCACTTAATACACGAGACAGCCTAAGTGAAAACATGGCGTGGAATGAGGCCAAGTCTCTTATGCCCGTCGTACGACGCTTCCTGTTCAGGCAAGAACGTCCCAAGACTTTGCAGCACTAGTATTGTACAGCAATACAACTATTACATGGTCAGTGTATTTCATTTTCCACCATCCCTCGTGTGTGCTGAAGACAGCATTACTCCTGACCAACATAGTGTCACATCATTTACAACCCCGCCTTGCTTTGTTGAAGGACAGCAGTGCAGCTATTCACCACAGACAGTCGACAAGAAGTTTCTGCAAGTCTGTCATTTTTTTTTTTTGAAGCTATAAAGTGTATATAAACGCCACGCCAAGGCAGAATTGTTGACTTGCGGTGTTATAACAAACAAGGAAGTGGAGGGCTTCGCTGGGTGCCAGGAACTCCCGAGCGCCACTATGAGGTAGATTCTTCACCGCGCCTGTGGGACAGGGTGCAGGGATGACCATTTCAAGAAAACACATCAGGTGCTTCTTGTGTTCCGACTGAAAGGAAAAGTGTGACGCCATAAGGCTACCATTGTGTGTGAAACAGTAAAGTGGACTTCCTTATATTTTAAACACCTCGCATCAAAAACGGATGCAGGTGAAGTGTTCCAATCCAATCGGGCCAACGACAATACAGGACAACAAACAAAAGCCCCCCGCAGAGAGACCGGCAAACATGTTGACCGCGAGTTGACCTGTCGCGGACCACATGAGACCTACACGTGTAATCACCACCAATCAAGTCCCATCGTCTTGTTCCTCCGATCAATTCAATAAAAATACCCGTATAGATAAACTGTACGCCCTGAGGATTTACTATTGATCTACTTAAGCTATAAGGGGGAGAGCGGGACAGAAGCACTTGGCTCAGCAACCCTGCAGGGCGGTGAATCAAAACACCCCAAATAATGTCCTTCATTACATCAGGCTGGGCCCAGCAGGTACAGGGAGAACTCAAAGTGTGTGGGGGGGGGAAAGAGATTTTCTTGTTTGGGACAAGAACATGGTGGAGGTAGGGCACACACACACACACACACACACACACACACACACACACACACACACACACACACACACACACACACACACACACACACACACACACACACACACACACACACACACACACACACACACACACACACACACACACACACACACACACACACACACACACACACACACACACACACACACACACCTGTTGTAGACTGGACCGGGTGACCTTCATCTTGGGACAGTTGTGTTTGCGTAATGGGAGCGATAATCATCTTAACCTTGCACTAAAGGCTGGTCTCATTCACACATACATTCAATAACAAAAACCAAGGCTTCCGGGCGTCGTCTGTGGACGGAAGGGATCGGTTGTTAAGTACCTCCATGTTTTGTTATTTACACCTGAGTTAAGAAGAAAGAGTTGAACTGCTACACGTCCTCTGCTCCAGCAGCCTCATACTCCGGAGGCCAACCTAACAACGGCCAATAAGCAAAGAAGGCAAGGAAGCCTATTGCGGTGACAAGACAGTCCAGTGAAGAGAAAATGGCCGTCCAGTGTGACTCTACAACTATTCTATACTGTCCTGACTGACGGTGGTCCAGTAGTTACTGGTAACAGCGCTCTGTCCTGTTGCGGGGGCAGAACCTGGGGTTCAAGTCCCATGGTCTGCACCATAGCCAGACACCAAGTGTCCATGAGAGGGTCTTTACAATGTCACCTTGTACTGGACCACAGCTGAGAGTCCTCTGGCATGGAGGCAATGTCCATCATTTAACAAAACAGTTCCACGCAGGAAGCAGTCAAATCATACATTCTATGGAAATTCTAGAAAAACAAAAATGAAACAAAAAAGGGTGTATTGCGTTCCCTTTTCTGGACAGTAAGGAGACTTTAAGGTGTGTCTTTTCAGATCCAGTGGTCCATCAAGTGGGAGCCATGTTCTCCGTTGTTCCACCAAATAAACCAGTGATCGACAGCACTTCCTGCTGGCCCACTTGCAGTGCAGACCCGGCCTCAACGGCAGCGTCCTGCACGGCGGACTTCTTCAGGATGTACACACACGGGAACATCTGCTTTGGCAGTGTGTTGCTCATCCTTAGCCTGAAAGGGGAAACAAAAGTGAACGGAGTTGGTTTCACGTCACAATACCTGATACCAAGAGTGTGCCCCAACTGGCTCAAAGAGTGGACAGGGCTAAGGGATGACACAACACGAACACACACGTGCTGCTTTTAATGCACACAATGCAGGCGGACTATTGTCGGCAAAGCCCAACCGTGCGTCTGCAGCGAGCTTGTTTTAAACACGACAGCCTGACCCTCCACCCCACTCAGCCACAGAACTATGGGCTCCGGCCCCACGCCTGGCGCCCTGGACGGGGAACAGACCGCACTCCTTCCCAACAAAGGCCCTTGCACTCACGGTCCTCATGTTGGGGCCCCTCACACGCCCTGCTTGTTGCCCGGCGCACCAGGAGCCGCCATCATCTGCTGCCTGTGACACAAACGAGAGTCAGGACACCATCCACATTATGCCTTCATGGGGAGTCCTGCAGACCAGGACTTGTTAGTAATCAGCAAGTACTGTGCCGAAACTCCCATATCTATTTTATGATTTCACAGCAAGGTATAATTGCTATGAATACAACCATTACAATGCAGACAGGAATAAAGCCTTGTGTTTTAGAAGCCGGTTTTCCTTGTGGTCTGTGCTGGGGTCAAAAGGGCATAGGTTGTTCCCACCGCAATGCTAATAAATGAAGTAGAGGTCGTGGCGCCCCCTTAAGTACGTAAAGGTGCTTGACCTCAGACACTGTGCCGGTTTAATGAAGTCTTTTTATTCAAAGCGGTTCTGTGGTTCCTTCTACTGGCGGTTGTAATTGCCTAGGGACGTGGAGTGCAGCTACCCAGAGGACACTGAGCAGCGCTGTCTAAACCAACAAGAAGACTTTGAATGGTTTACTACATCATAATAATTGCATGCATTTCCAAAATAAGTGAAACCTATTCTACCTACGCGCTGTTCAAAAGGCACAGCTCATTTAAAGGACTTCTGATTACGGTTAATACAAACCGGCGCCTCGAGACTCTGTTTACCAGCTTACCCGGGGTGCAGGAAGTGTTCAGGCGCGAGGCCCCTCTGCTGGAGCATCATGCCCTGAAAGTGCGCTCCGGCCTGCGGGTGTCCGTACATGGCCATGCGCGTTTGGCCCGGGGAGTAGGGCAGCTCCTGGGGCCGCTGCAGGGCTTCCATCAGGTGCGGGTGGGGTCTTTGGGCGGCATAGGGACTTGGATAAGGCTGACCGGGGTAGGGCGAGCCCCCGGCGCCCCGGGACAGCATGTGGGGTGGAGGAACCCCGCCCTGCTGCATCCCAGGGTGCACGGCGCGGGGGTCGTACATGAAGCCGGCGGCCAGGTGGCGCTGCTGCGGGGGCTGGACGCCCCGGCGCCGGGCGGCGGCGTTGTGGCTGTCCAGGTCCAGGATCTCCTTGGGGCTCTCTGGCCTCTCCGGGCTCTCCTCCGCCCGGACCTGCCTAGCCGGGCTGCCGGCGCCACACAGCTGCTCCTCGCCGTCCCCGCCCGCGTCAGACAGGGAGCCGGGGGGGCCCCTCTCCATCGGCCTGGCGTTGGCACCGGCGGTAGCCATGGGAATGTAGGCGGTGGGGGGCTGGTACTGAGAGAGCTGCCAGTCCTCTGAAGGGTAGCCCCCTCTGCCGCTGCTCTGAGCGTGAGCCTGGGGCTGGGTGAAGTAGGGTTGCTGCTGATACTGGGGGTACATGTTGGGGTGGGCCTGCGGGTGCTGCTGGCCTGCCATGTGGAAGGGGTACCCGGCGCCTCCCTGCTGGTGGTGGTAAGATGCGTAGTGGTTTGGATTCACGGTCTGGGTGGGGTACGGGTGCTGAGCAGCAGGCGGCATGGGCCTGCCCGTGTTCTGATGGCCGTAGTGCGGCTGCGGGGGGCTCCCCAGGCCGTACTGGCCCTCTTGGTCTTGGGAGTGAGGGAGCATCGCTGGGTTGTGGCTAGACGGGGCCCCTCTAGGAATGGCTCGTCCGTGGTGGCTGCCTGCCAGTGGCGTTTGGTGGGGCGTGGGGCTGTAGGACTGCTGCTTGGAGCCACCAGCGGCCCGGCCCGCCTGCAGGCTGCGCTGAGGGGAATCACAGCGTCGGCCGGACGGCTCAGAGGGTCTCTGGTCACCGCGGTCTGCTGGGCTAGGCTGGGGGGGCAGCTGGGGGATGGGATGGCTGGGGGGCAGAGACGTGAGAGGGATGGGCTGGGACGGGGGGGGCTGGGCGCCGCGGGGAGCCCCCTGGGGCGTCCCGTGCGCAGGGCTGGTCTGCTGAGGAGCGTGCCGGGGGGCGTGGTTTGGCGAGGCGCGACCGAGGTACGGGGCACAGTTCTGGGGGTGCTGCTGGAGCGTTTGGGAGTTGTCCTGGCGTTCCCTACTCCGTGGACGTCCATTCACAGCGTGGGGTGGGGTCCTCTCTGGCATTTGCAGCGGGGCGCTCTGAGGTGGGGGGTGTGGGCTGCGCTGCAGGGGGTGGGTCTGTGGGTGTTCAGGGTGTTTGGCGGGGCTGTTGTTACTGCCGTGTTGTGCTGAAACCGGACTGGGCTCGGCGGCCTGGCCGGCGTCGTGGCTGACTGAGTGTCCCGGGTAGTCCGACTCCGGGGTTCGGCTCGCCGTAGGCCCAGGCGCGGTCCGGCGCTCTGGGGCCCTGCCCCAGCCGGGCGCTGAAGGACTTGGCAGTCCCCCAGGAGGGCCACGCTCCGCTGGGCTGGGCCGGCCCTCGTGCGCCGAGGAAAGAGCGTTCCCCTGGGTGGTAGGGTCGTTACGTCTGGCACCCGTTTGAGATTCAGTTGCTCCTCCTGTAAACACACAGAAACACGGCCCACGTTAGAATGTGCTTATTAACTACTACTGTTCACATCGTACCAATATTTACCCCCCCCCGTTAATCGCTATGCATAACACTGCAACACAAGCGCCAACAAACAAACCAGCGATTCGTTTAAACCACATTTGTTGGGGGGGAAACGGCAGCAGTAAATTGTCACATCAAACCACGTCAGTTACGGAGAACAGCTTTGAGATTGGTCAGGAATGCAGTGAAGAGAAACAGACGTGTTAAAACAAGAGGCTCGCTGCTTTGAAACATTAGCAGAACCTGATGAAGTGTGGCTGTGTTTACACTCCTCCCTCCAGCTTGGTCAAACAAAGTAATGTGGGTCATGTGGGGGGGGGTACCTCTGGGCGGCGTGTCTGTCTGCTGGGGAGGCCGTCTGTCTGGCCCATTGTCTCTGGCGGGCCGCAGCAGCTGAACCTCTGGGGGTGGGGGGAGCGGGCGAGGGGCGTATGCTGGGGCGCTGCCAATTCCTGACGGGGGCCCGGCCTTTTGCTGCTGCAGGTTGCCCATGTGCTGACGAGGGGGGTCCGCGGGGGGTCCGGAGGAGGCCGACAGCTGCTGCAGGGCCAGCATCTCCGGGCTCTGCAGCATCGAGGCCAGCCGCGGTCTGCCAGAGTCCGGGGGCGGCGGGGGCTGGGGGGCCGCACCGCCGAGACAGCTCACCGCCGGGGCCATTCGGTATTGGGCGTTGGGGGCGGGCATGTGGGGGTACCCCGCGGCCGGTTCGGCCCAGGGTTTTTGTCCAAGCGGCGGTGGGACCCCTCCTTGATTGTAATGGTGCTGGCCGGCCATGTTGGGGTCATGCATGAGGGGCCGGTGGTTCATACCAGGCCACATGTTGGACAGGCCCATCCCGGGGGACCCCAAGCCCGGGTACTTGTGCTGCGGGGGGCCGTCGGCGATGGGGTATCTGTTGGCGAGGGGGTGCATGGGGTGCCCATCTGGTCGCTGGCGGGTCGGGTACATGCTGGCTTCGGAGGGCGGTCCGGGCTGGAGAGCCGCGGGGCGGGGGCCCAGAGAGGGCCCGTGGGTGGGGCCGACGTAGGGGTGCTGCTGTTGGTGCTGGGGGGCCTCTGGACCCATGGGGTATCGGAGACCGCCGTGCAGACCGTCACGCATGTGATGCTGGAAGTACAAATGCTTTGTGTCAGTCAAGTTTCAAAGGGGCCTCGCACGGCCAGGGGATCACACAGCGGAGCGCAGGTGTGTGCGTGTTCTCGTTTGGGTCTTCCTTCCTTACTCTTAGTTATAAAGGTGGAGACGGTTAAAGGGGATGAAGCAACTGATGAACACAAACTCAACAAGAAGATATTTGGACACACAGGCAAGGGGCGGGACTACGAACACCAATCAGACGTGTCCTACCACGCCATCCGTGTGGTAAAGGAAAGCACATAGATTAGGAAGAAACGCCTCGAGCATTTGGTCATCGGTGTTTGGCATGAACCCCAACGCCGACCCCCCCCTGTGGGTACACACCTGCATGCTGAAGTTGTGCGGCATGCGGTGGAGACCGGGGTCTCCATGCCTGGGTATGTGAGCCCCCTGTGCAGGGTAGGCAAAGCCGGGGTCCATGGCCAGTCTCTGGGAATACATAGGTGGACCGTGGGGGAGCGGAGGTCCATGCATCTACCAAAGAGAGTCACTTCAGAGTCAGGGAGAATCCACTTATTGAATAGACTGCAGCTTCTGGGCTACCATTTCAAATGATGTCGTGGCTGCTACAGTCATCTGTCTGTGCAAAATATCGCCATGTTAATTGATAATGACGAGAAGACTGGTATCTTGTATTTCTAAGGCGTGAGCTACTAAACCTTTTGAATACATAACCTCTAGTGACAGTAGACGCCATGGAGACGCTGTAGGGGGCTACCTGCGGGCCAGGACGGTACATCCCGCCGGGCATGTGCTGCGGTCCGGGGGGGTGGTGGGGGGGTCCAGTGGCCCAGTGAGGCGGGGGGGGCGGCCGGCTGGGCTTCTTGCCCTCGTCCTCGGTGTGGGTGCTGCCCTTGCCCCCCTGGGCGCCGCGCTTGCGGTGGGCCTGCTCCGTGGCCCTGATCAGGCTCTCGGGGCCGGGCTGCTTGCTGCCGCGGCTGCGCTTCCTCTCCTTGCGCTCCCGGTCCTCGCCGCTCACGTGGAACTCCTCGTCCGTGTCGCCGTCCTCCGAGGGGAAGTGCTTCAGGAGGGCGCGGCTGAAGCAGCGCTCCAGAGACTCCGCCATGATGGTGTACTCTGGGGGGGGGGGGGGAGACACACACGTTCATTCAGACACTCTAAATTCATCAAAAGCGCTTTTTGGCCGAGATTCTAGGAAGGCGGGGGGGTTGATCCCCATGGCGACGACCCATGTGGGATATTTCTTAGTACCGTGGTTATGAGCGTTACGAGCGATACTGTGGATGAAATGCATGATAACGAGTGTCCGAGAAGCTTCACCCTCTCTCAGACACGGGGATCACATAAAGACAAAGACACACACACACATAAAGACACACACACACTCTACCATAACTGGTAAATACACAAGGGTTACATTATAAGGTACATTACGGTCTTATTTTAGTAACACTGACAAAATGGCATAGCATACCACGTGGACAAATAAGAAACGAAACCAAAATGTTTGGGTTCACTGCCTCTTTACAGTAATAATCGCTATCCTCCTTACTAAGGTATGACCTATAGTTGCCTATCAACATAACAAATAACGTATTTATAAATCGATAAAGGAACCTCATTACTTGACACTTGAATGCTGTTGTAGACAATGACCTCATTTTGGAAGTACCTACGGACACCTTACATAATACAGGCCAGTGCAGGCCACCGTAGCTTCCCCTAGTCTTTGGGAAGGGAGGGGTGAGGAGGGGGCACTCTGCGACCTCAAGCTAGATGCCATTCAACTCTACCCACTGCAACTTTTATATTTGTTGTTCTTATGAGCTCAGCGAGGTGTGAGACACGGCCGCATAAGCCAGGAAAATCACCTCCAGCAACAACACACTCTCTCACCAGCTCATTCCCTCACACTCCACACCCCTAATCGATCATCACACACACACACACACACACACACACACACACACACACACACACACACACACACACACACACACACACACACACACACACACACACACACACACACACACACACACACACACACACACTGCTGGCCAGGTCAAAGGGCATCAGTTGACCCCTAGGCTCCTTCAGCCCCCCTCTGGAAAAGATTCCTCCCACCTCTCCTCCTCCCTCTCCCCCCAGGGCCCCCACCTCCCCTTCCCCTGGGGAGAGCATTGAGTCGGATGGATGGCTCCAGACAGGGGGCTTAGGGCTGGAATGTCTCCCTGGCACTGCAGGGCCCGAGCCCCCCCCCCCCCCCCCATCTGAGCAGTGGAGCACAGCTCAATCACTCCCCATTAATCACTGTCAAGACTGCCCTGCCTGGCCACCAGCACCGAGCCCACGCACACGCACACACACACACACACACACGCACACGCACACACACACCTTTAGTACATAAGATCTACATCCTCATAGGTTATAAATTGACATCCTCTTTTTTGCCAACAAAAAGACAGAGGAAGTCAGGAAGGCTGCGGTTGCGTTGCTCTCACCGCTGTCTTCCCCGTTGTACTCTGTGCAGTTTTGAAACATGAGTTTCACGTCGGCGACAAACTCTTCCTTTGCGATGTAATCGCCTTCGTTCAGCTTCCTCTCGATGGTGGACAGATCCATGGGAGCCTAAATGACAAAGTAGTAAAATTACAAAACGCCAACAGGACCTGATCCCTTCTGAAGAGATGGGAGAGCACGCCAGAGCTTTCTGGAACGCCGTAGGCCATACAGGTCAAAACAAACGATCTGGAGAGCCTGCTGTTGAGGGGCAGGTCTGTACTACACGGCCCCTGGTACCTGAATGAGGTCATGGTAATTGGGGGCGTAGGAGTCGTCGACGGGCTCCATGAAGGGCCAGGAGTCTTTATGGGCTTTGAGAGCCTCCAACACTGGGGACAACAGACCAGGTGAGATTTCAGAGAGCGTACAAAGCAGAAAGAGACGTCAATAGGCCTTTTGTTATCGCCCTTGTGCAACTGTTGACGCAAAAAACGAACGGACGTCTTACCTTTGTACAGCGCGGTGTAGTCATCGTCGATTTCATAACTGAAAGTTGTACATGCATCACATATTACCAGCCATTTCAACGAAGAGGACACAATGCATTTTGTAAACATGCCGGGGGTACACGTGGGTGTAAGGGGGGTACACGTGGGTGTAAGGGGGGTACACGTGGGTGTAAGGGGGTACACGTGGGTGTAAGGGGGTACACGTGGGTGTAAGGGGGGTACACGTGGGTGTAAGGGGGTACACGTGGGTGTAAGGGGGGTACACGTGGGTGTAAGGGGGTACACGTGGGTGTAAGGGGGGTACACATGGGTGTAAGGGGGTACACGTGGGTGTAAGGGGGTACACGTGGGTGTAAGGGGGGTACACGTGGGTGTAAGGGGGTACACATGGGTGTAAGGGGGTACACGTGGGTGTAAGGGGGTACACGTGGGTGTAAGGGGGGTACACGTGGGTGTAAGGGGGGTACACGTGGGTGTAAGGGGGTACACGTGGGTGTAAGGGGGGTACACGTGGGTGTAAGGGGGGTACACGTGGGTGTAAGGGGGGTACACGTGGGTGTAAGGGGGTACACGTGGGTGTAAGGGGGGTACACGTGGGTGTAAGGGGGGTACACGTGGGTGTAAGGGGGTACACGTGGGTGTAAGGGGGTACACGTGGGTGTAAGGGGGTACACGTGGGTGTAAGGGGGGTACACGTGGGTGTAAGGGGGGTACACGTGGGTAAACATACACATGGAGGGGCTGTAATGAAAAGGGCTTCTTACAACTCCTTGGTCTTGCGCGACCTGCGGATGGGCGAGTGAGAGTCCAGATTCATCAGCTCTGGGGGCAGATCTTTCCCCTGAGAGAGCAGCCAGGCCTTCTCCTCTCGCAACTTCCTTCGTTTTGCCCGTTCTGGGAACAAGAAAGGTAGAGGATCAAACCTTCAAATGTAAACGCATTATCGGTTTTGATCCACTGGATTCTCAGCAGAGCCAATAGAAACCAGGCTCACACCACTTCAGCATAGACCATTTATCAGCCAGCCATCTTCTATCAGGCTCAGTTGATCAAAAGGCCAGTACAGGGAGAGAGCATTATGCATATATGCACACACACACACACACACTTTATCTTTAACATGAAAGGCAGAGATGGCTGCCAGTCCCCTGCTGTGTGGATTAAAGGCGCTTCAAGGAGGATTTCACATATGCAATCCACACAGAGAGCAGGTCCTGTTGTTCATCCCCCACTGAAGCACCATCAGCGGTTCATTAACCCTGGCAGATGACATCAGAGGGAAGGAGAAGAGATCCTGTGCTTAAGGGCCCCTCCCAGTCTGGGTGCCCCACATATAAATCACCCGGCCACAAGCGCTGCTTAACAGACAGTGAAGACCCATGGATACGGGAGGGTCTGCTCCCAAGGTCCATTCTGTTTTTGACGCGAGTTCAAAGTTCATCTGGGCTGGTGTGCTCGGTGTAGATCTGTCCACGGCGCCACCATTACCTTCCACGGCCTTGACCTTCTCCATCTCCTCTCTCTGCCGCTCCTCCTGCAGGAACCTCTCGTCCTCCCGTCGCTGCTCCGCCAACAGGAGCTGCCGGTCCAGATCCCCGTCCCTCCTCTTCTCCACCTCGGCCATGGCTGGCAGGGTGTCCTGAACGCAGACACGAAGAGAACGTGACATCCAAAGTCCCATGCTGCCACCCTGTGTTAGGTTACGTTACTACACACATTATGTCTATTTAATTCAAAGCTTGAAGGTTACCATTGAACAGAATTAGAAAAGAAAACTCATGATTCACATTGTTCATTAGGCCATTTCCTCAATGAGGTCAAAGTGCATTTCTGTGACACACACCTCTTCCTCTTGGTGGATCCGTTTCTCGGAGTGGCGTCCAGATGCACGGCTTGGTGAGGGCTCCAGAAGCTTTTGCTGCTGCTCCTTTTCCTGCAGAGCAACACAGAACAGCAGAGAAGCTGAGCCTGGCTACCACGGAGGTTACAGAGTTCACACCCAGAGAGATGGTCCTCCCTGCCACTCTACTATCAAAATACGTCATTTCAGAAATACCAATTCAGAATTCATGCATGCGACGGTGAGGACATGGCATTCGGGAGGCCGGAGGAGCGAGACAGAGCCGCCCACCAAGGAGTCCAAGCAGAGCTCTTTAAAGCCTTTCTATATCAGGGCCTGGCCTCCGCGGCTCATGTCACAGTGCATCAGCGGATCTGTGGAGAACTGTCAGCTGGACGCTGCCAGCAGCACAGGGACGTGTCAGAGCCAGGCCCCTGGCTGCCACACAACAACCACTGCTGGTCTGGAGTGAGGGCCAGAGTGAGTGGAGAGAGACAAAGGAAAAGGCAGCAAGACTCTGATGGCCTGTCACCGCAACGCGGGCCAGCTGAGCTGCAGTAACCTCTCACCGACCTATTTCAGCTTACTCTTAACGCGTCCTGGGGTCCCTGTGCTGTGCATTATCAATCCCCCCACACATGTGCACACATAATCACACGCACACACGCCATTACCCTGCCCCCGCACACAAGATGGAGTGCCTCTGCTGTCGCCACTTAAGAGGTCGAGGAAAATCCTGCAGCACAGCAAGGCCGTCAATCAAGAGGCACTATCCTGCCTCAAGGTGAGGAGGCCTCCTCCAACGATGGGCGATAGCTTTCGGAGAAATGCACGTGGCAGGACCCAAAAGGGTGCGGCCGTTGGCCCCGTGTGCGTTGGTGTGCGTGTCTGTGCATACAGATTCAGATTTTGTTCTTCACAATTATGGCATGAACCCGGGAATAGTCCCCGGACACCCCCAGTGGATTAGGAAGCGGTGTGTAAACTAGGATGCTCTCTGCAAGGTTGTGCTGTGGTAATCTGGGAGAGGGGAGCTACGCGACCGTGAAGGACAAGGACACATTTGCCCAGGGACAATAAGGGATTGGCCCCTGTGCCGACACCTATCTGCAGAGCTGGGTTCCCTACCGACTGAGACTGATGGTTCCCATAGCAACGCAACACAAGGGCTGGCTATAAATGAGCAGAGGGGAATGCAAGTCCACAAACCTTATGTGGCAACACTGCACCTGAATTGTGGTAAAAACCCATCAAATGTATGCAGACTGAATATTTGCCATGAAGGAAATAGAATAGGTAATGGAGCAGTGACAGGATTTAAAAACTTCTTTCCATTCTATAAATATCCAAAACATTATGGAAAATCTAAGCCAGAAGAGAGACTAACTCCCTGGAGAATAATACCAGTTCCAATAATACCCAGTTGGTGTCCTACAGGCATGACAGGTTGGCTTCAGCAGATCACTACAGAGCCACTGTAAGACATGCTCTGGTCTACCTCAAGTCTTGATCTGACTCAAGGGCTTGAACCCCATCCAGACTGCATCGGTGCCTGCCTCCTGCTCCCTGACTCACAGCGGTGAGTCAAGAGTTCCACAAAAAAAACCTCTTTCCAGACACTTTCTTCAAAGCACTACAGTGGACTGTCTGAACTTGAACGATGCACAACATGTTGGTTGTGAGTCAACAGCAACAGAGCCTTGGGAACCGAACACAGAGAATGACTTCCAACATGGTGGCAGGGGCCTCGCTCCCATACTGACTCTTTAAAGTCCTATTTGTAACGTGACCCTACTCAAGTAAAGAGCATTTGCATCTTTTTTTCTTCAAAATCCAACGACAACACTTGAGAGAGAGAGAGCGAGCGAGAGCGCGAGCGAGAGAGCGAGCGAGACAGACTGCTGAGATGAGGACCAATGGCAACGCCCGGCTGAACCGACCTTGTGCTCAATCATGCTGCTGATCTCCGGCAGGAAGTTCTGGCTGATGATGCGGTGGAGATGGCGGTCCTGAGGGGAGGTTTTGTCCTTGATGCTCTCCGCAAGACTGACCCACTGTGGCTCCGTATCGCACACCAGGGACCAGCTGCCTCTCTGGCGGTCTGCAGGGAGGACAGACAGACTCAGGCCCAAGGTGACTCCCTCCCAGGCCCTGGGCTCGCTCTGCACTACTCATACTGAAAGGAATGTTAAGGCGGTGCAAACAGACGTCTCCATTTTGAAAATCCCCTCAGAAGGGGCCATACGGGCCGGTGGTGGTTAGGATACCTGAGACGGCGGGGGGACTGTCCAGGCCGTTGTCCGTCTGTACCTCACTCTCCGCTTCGCTGAAACGCAAACATTAACGTGACGATGGGATGAGGACGAACAAAGACAATCTCTTCAGCTGCACTTCTTTGTAAGAGAGAGATTTGACTCTTGTTGTAGTTATAGTTTCACTTTCAAATTGTCAAAAGAGGAAAAAGAATAATACAATTAACAACTGACTTCATCTTTAGGGATAAGATGCTGTCAGGGACTTTCAGCATACTCAATGTGTACACCCAAACTATAATTCTGCTGCACCCCAGTTCTACAGCTTCTCCCAATTATCGTGCTTAACTAAATAATGCAATTAACAAGATGTATTGTATGTTCCAGGCTGGTGATTTAGGGCAATCATTGTACCATTACGGTGGTGTGCTGGTCTGATTGCTGGATAAGAGGCTCTGCTAAAAGACTAAGTGTAAATCCTCCATTGAAGAAAATGAGTGCGCTACAATTGGAAGAAAGAAACTAAATGAAGACAGAAATGCCAAAGGTATGTCAGAGTTGAGCCAAACTATCACTGCTGTACCTCAGCTGGAGGTCTTCCACCCTCTTCTTCGGTGGCCGTCCCCTCTTCTTCTTCTTCTCTGGTGGATTCCCTTCAGTCATTTCACTGTGGCGCAGCAGTGGGAATGGAGGTGTATATCACAGGCTGTTTTACAAGGGCAACTATGAGCAGAACACCCACAAATCAACCTCTAATGGCCTTGTAAAAACATAACGCAACTGCTTTTAACGACACAACGCAAGGTCCCCGACACGATGTCACCGAGGAGAAAACATCCCAGCCCTCTCACAGACTGGTGCTCTAGAGTCAAGTAAAGTATACTTGGTACCAACAATCTAATAAGCACACAGTACTCTGTATACTTGATTAACCAGGAAGTATAATTAATGGGCTGTTGAACACAGTTCACACACACACACACACACACACACACACACACACACACACACACACACACACACACACACACACACACACACACACACACACACACACTACCTGAGCGGTTCTGCTTTCCATCGGACCAGCTCCTCTTTGTACATGCGCGTGCCATAGAAGTACCAGTAGAGGGCCCCGCTTCCGTCCTGCCCCAGGGGCTCCACTCGAAGGCTGTCAGCATCCAGGCCCTGGAGGTGGGGAGGGGAGGGATCAACACCCAGCGCTACGCGATTCACCTGACGACACCAGCAGCGATCTGTCCCGTGCAAGCACCAACTAACAGCTGTAGCTCCGCTACAGAGCAGCCATTACTGCTACCCACGAGTGCTGGATACAATGTGCGCTTTGCGGTCATTTTTGTCATCTTGAACGGTTGCAATTTCCGCAAGACAGACGTACACACACGCACACGCACACGCACACGCGCACACACACACACACACACAGAGACAAAATGAAGAAGTCCGTCTTCTGGAGATCTGACAAAATGGAGAAACTAGTTTTCATACAGTTCCTAATTTTGTTTTATCTGAATGGGTGAATGGGATGCGAGTATTATGTAATGAATTAACAAGATGGTAGCGTTGTCATTAACCTCCTACCTGCAACATAATAATGGATGAAGGTTCTGGAAGCCACCAGCGTCTAGGTTACACAAGTACCACTATCGGTGTAGATATGATAAACGCTCAGAGAGGCCGAGACTTTGAACTGTACAATCCTTGGCTCAGTGAATAGCCTTTTATCAGTGTCTCTATGACCATTACTTCCACAAATAGGAAGGAGATGAATTGTACGTATACTATGCATTGAATGAGTAAATACCAACTACAGTATGTCTAGTGTGCATTGAATGTGTTAGTCCTAGGGCTAACCCATCAGCTCTTCTTAGGAGCCGATACCGAAAATATATATTAATACGATGTTTCTTATGAAAATCATTGTGTGCCGATTATATAAGGGTTCTTAGTTAGTCAGCGTTGTGAGAGTTATTGTTAATTAGTTGAGCCGACGGAAATGCGTTGTGCTCCTTTAAGAAAATACACAACTGCATGTAAACACAGCGCACAGTTTAGTTAGGACTAGTTAAGAGTGGAACCACACAGCGCACAGAGTTTAGTTAAGACTAGTTAAGAGTGGAACCACACAGCGCACAGTTTAGTTAGGACTAGTTAAGAGTGGAACCACACAGAGCACAGAGTTTAGTTAGGACTAGTTAAGAGTGGAACCACACAGCGCACAGAGTTTAGTTAAGACTAGTTAAGAGTGGAACCACACAGCGCACAGTTTAGTTAGGACTAGTTAAGAGTGGAACCACACAGAGCACAGAGTTTAGTTTGGACTAGTTAAGAGTGGAACCACACAGTTGATCGGTGGCCGGTCAATCGGTGCATCAGCGGTTAGTACTAACTAAACGGTGCTTCAGCGGTTAGTACTAACTAAACGGTGCATCAGCGGTTAGTACTAACTAATCGGTGCATCAGCGGTTAGTACTAACTAAACGGTGCATCAGCGGTTAGTACTAACTAATCGGTGCATCAGCGGTTAGTACTAACTAAACGGTGCATCAGCGGTTAGTACTAACTAAACGGTGCATCAGCGGTTAGTACTAACTAAACGGTGCATCAGCGGTTAGTACTAACTAAACGGCCCGGTGTGGATGCCACTGCCAGGGTAGACGCGTGTTTGGGACCGGTTTCTGAACCAGAGAGGGCGTGTCTACCTTCAGCAGGTCGAAGACGTCGGCCGCGTCCAGCCGGTAGTCACACAGGCGGTGCAGTAGCTCCACCTGGGTGCGGGGGGGCAGCGTCTGGAAGGGGCCCTGCCGCAGGGGGTTGGGCTTGCCCTCCTCCAGCTCCCAGCGATAGTTGATGATGTCATCGAGGTAACCGCTGAAGGCCTGGGGCCTGCAAGGGAGCCGAGCAACAAGAGATGGTTCCTTTGGGCATCTTTACCTGAAACGGTGTCAAACCTCGCCCCAGAACAATACGCCAGTCATCTAAATGGTGATTGGCCACCGAGATTCCTCCATAGTGTATGTTAAAGAATAGAGACATTAGCTAAAGCTAAAGCGCATTTGAAGTGTTGATCTAAGAACACCATTTAAATGTACGACTCAATTAGGACTTCGGTGATATATGGATTCCTCATGTTGCCAAGTTCTTTCACAGTAGTCCCGCCAAAAAGAAAATGTAACATGAAGAGGATCATGTTACATTCGATTATTAGCTTATCAATTGGAAAACCAGTGCCCCAGATAAAGAAAGAAATCTGTCCAGCGAGATCAGTCAATGCCGCCTATTCATTTACAAATGCTTTTTCTAAACCCCAGTTTCAACTTTAAACTGGCCTCTTTTATAACACCTTCAGCAATACCAAGTATCAGCTCTTGTTCATGTTCCCGGGTATTTGAGACCCAAGTGAAGCACTCTGTTCATTTCGAATGCCAGTCAGTGGCAAGCTATTCTTCTTTTCCAGTGACTGGATTTCTGATCAAATGTTCTACTTTTTTTGCAAGATTTAATCTTTTTGACGACTTATACTGCAAGTGGGGTCTAGTGGTGGGTTTTCTCTGCCTCACTGCATGGCTCCACCCATGGGGCCTAGGTAACCTTTCAGCCGGCATAGGTATGCTTAGGACTGAGAGCCGCAGGGGTCCTTTAGCATGCTGTGGTTAAGCAAGCAGTGGGGGAAGAAATATTCATTATACAGAGCTCAGAGGAGAAAACGATTCCAAGCTAAACGTAGGCTGTAGAAAGGGGACTGGTAGGGTGGGGTTAGCCGATAAATAAACGTTGGTTCCAGCTCAGATGAGGCTGATTAATCTGCACTTTTTTGCTGCTCCTGCTCAGCTGAACAGGAACAAGGGCCTGAGGCAGGGGTCAGCATCCACCCAACAGCCCAGAGAAAGAGGAAGAGAAAAAGAAATGGCTTATCTTGAAAGAGCAGCGTGCACTTTTCACACAGCTGCAGGCACACCCCCTCCCTCTGTCCTCCGTTCGCACTACCGGCTCTCCCTTCTATCTCTTGCCTGTCCGTATTCTCTCCGCTAGGCCCCGCGGACCCTCACACCTCCCCCCGCTCTGCCGGAGCGTTTAACGCGGGCGGATGAAAAGGGCAGCTCAGTGAAAGGCCTGAGCAGCCGTCCCCAGGATGCCAGCGTCTGTCCGCTCCAATAAAGCCAGTTGTCCGTCTGCCCGCTCCAGGTGGACGGCCTGGAATGGTTCCTGCCTTTCTATTGTGGGCTGACTGGTACTACTGTGCTCCTCGCTGATGATGACCAGGAATAAAAGGAGATAAAGGGGAGGGGGTGTCTGCAGAAAACCCCAATGTAGATCTGAATAGCAACCACCTGAACTACTGAATACCAAAGCAGATCTTTGCCTAGCTCTTTAGGAGGACATTTTGAAAGGCGGCCTAGCTTAATTTGACTCCTTCTAGACCCATGCTTGCTCTTTGATGTCTCTGCAGCTGTTGTACCAAACAGTTTTTGTTTTGTGTGCCTACCTACATAATCACAAAGAAGGATGCTGCCCCATGCCATAGCTTAAGGCCAGCTATGGATATGCATGTTTGCATGCAAAAGATATACAAATAAATCATCAAGACAAGAAACTAATGCTCTGTACACATCTCTAATTAGTTCCAATGATTTACTTAAACATAGGAGGACACCATCATGTTACCAGTCATCAACCTCTGACTCCGTTGTGATGATTCTCGGATTCCCACATGTCAAATTCTAAAACATGTGGGGATTTATTTTCAAGTGCAATTAAAGAAGAAGAAAAAATAACAGCAACACAAAGTGTTGTTTATGTTCCCAAAAAGGGAGCTACAGATCAAAGTTTAATTGCAGGACGAGGTTCAGTCTTTCAGCACAGTCTTAGCTTCTCTGGACCTGACTGGAAAAAGCAAGGCCTTTATTCCCTTCCCCCCCTCCCCCATCCTACACAGTGGGGAACACTCTGGTCTCTCCGGCAGCCTTATTCTGGAGGATGGTACATTTGTCGGCTTTTTCCTTTTGATTAGGTGAGGAGTTACAACCCCACCTAAATGATATGTCAACAATGGCGACTCATTTTCCTCTCAAGCATGGGGCAGCTTACGTGATATCCTTGCGCTGGTAGCATCCCTGTAACAGACAGGCGATGAGGTCACCCAGGAAATCAAAGTCCTGTTCCGACAGGGCTTTCTCCAGCTCCTACAAGACACGGAGAGAAAGACAGTGGTCAGACAACAAACAGGGCAACAACGGGCCTACAGTGACTGACTCAGACGAATGACACATTTCACAGGTGAGGACACACGTTTGAAAATGCAGTTTAATTCAACAATACGATGCGGAATTAGACAAATTAAAAAACCAATTAACATTTAATGGATATCAAGAGTTTCAACACTCTCATTGAGGGGAACACTGGTGAAGCGAAGGCACCGAGTTCCTGTCCGTGTCAAACATTTACAACGCAAGTCCCAAAAAAAGCAAATCGCTCACAGGGGAAGCTTAGTAGCCCTGGAGACGAGGGGAGGTAGACTGGCAAAGGTAGTCAGCAGGTGGGTGGAAAGGAATTTCAAAGTGTTCTGGCAAGGGTTCGCTTGTTCCGCCGCTGGCTGTTTGACTGGAGACAAGGTTCAAGTTCAGCCGACCCCTCTCCCGCCATGCATTGTGAGACAGCCATTGAGGGTTTATGAAGCGGTAATAACGGGCAGAGCAAACTCTAAAGCCCTGAGAGCAGCGAGGAGAAACAGCAGGCAGCAGGAACCCTACAGCCACATCACAGCCCCGGGCCCCTCCTGGTTACCACCCCCGAAAAACACACCACAGGATTTCCCAGAATGCACTGCTGTCCCCAAAGACAGCCTCAAGGCCCTAATGGGGGGGACACTGATGAGAGGGAGCAGGCGGTGGAGACTGCAGACAAATAAATGTTAAGTGCTCCACATCAGTCCCATTCTTGGACTGATGTGGAGCACTTAACATTTATTTAAGTGTAAGAATGGGACTGATGTGGACTGGATATCCCTTTTCCAGGATATGGTTGTCTTCTGGCCGGGATGCAATAATTCAGCTGGAGTACTATAGGTTGAAAATAACCCACATAAGGGAGGGGTTTCACTCTGCGCTCGCATGTAACCCCTCTGTGTGTGCAGACTTCAGCCCCTCTCCAGAGGATCCCTGGTGAGTTCAAAGGTCAACTTCCACTCCTCCTGGCCTCAGAGGGAGACGGAAGCCAGGAGCCAACAAGTCCGCATGATGAGAACCAGGAGGAGGGACCGAACAACATGTTGAAAAGCAGGACACCACAAATGTTTGGTAATTGTGGTTGTGAAATAAAAAAGGGGCAGGAGTGAAACAAGATGGTAAGCTTCACCGTTAGTTAAACCTGCACAAAGTTACCTTGGGTAACCTGGGTTGTTATAGAACTGCCGGTTGGTTTTATCCTGGCCACTTGACACAGAAAAAAAAAACGATCTAACAACGTTGAACATGAAGTGATGACTGCAGTTTTCCAGAACAAAAGAGACGGTCCCCCGCAGAAAGATTGCATAGAGCAGGAACTAACCAGAGGCTGTGTGTGGTGAGAAATTACCTAACGGTTAAGTCATTACTCAAACAAGGCACAGCTCATCAAGCCCCCTAAGCTCTTTTTAATGGCCAATTCAAAAAGCTATTGGTGGTCAGTCTACTCGCAGTAGCTCGTAAAACAGGTTCTAATGGCCCTTTCTGTCCCCGTCCCGGCGCAGTAAGAATTTCAAATTCCGTCGAGGACTCTTGGGCTGGGTCAGACCTGAATTATACAAACGAGGAACATTCAAGTGGAGATAAACAAAAGGAGGCAGCGAGATACCAGCCCACACTAGAGGTTTAACAGATCTTCAAACGGATATTTGACAAATGTCCTATTTACAGTCAAAGTGTACCCAGCAGCGGCTGTGGATGACCATGGATCCCTGGAAGACGGAGATGCCTATCCACTGGGGGTATTTGATGTATATGGCCATGTTACAAGTGGGTGAGATCCTGAGAGATCCTGTGTCACGCTCTCTTCCACTTCCTGGTCTCCTGTCATGCAGCTTGTGGGCCGGAGAGGGCTCATCCATCAGAGAGGAGTCTTGCTTTGATCACGCCTGGGGCCGGGGCCGGCGAGGACGGGGAGGAAGAGGGCCGGGGCGCAGAGGGCCGGAAAACGCGGAGTGATTGGTGCAAGAAAACGGAGCCGACCAGCCCTTGGATTAACGCCCCCTTTGAAGTGCCACTCGGCGGATCAGATGGCAAAGGAAGGGGAAGAAATGTGGTACATGTGCAGCTCCCTCTGAAAGCCAACCGCCCGAGCAGGCCCATCCCTCTGTGGGCGGGGGTTTTAACACTCCCGCTGATTAAAGACGGGACACTGCAGCTGGAAATATCCTGCGTGAAGCTCCCTTAAATGATCACACATGCAACATCTGCATACAATAGAGCTGGCCGTTATGGTCACAGCTATATAACACAGGGGATGTTATTTATGGGTCGAATACTGCTCCGACACAAAAACCCTCTCAATGATTAAAATGAGTAAATGAGTTTGGCAATGATCGTTTTGAACTTTCCGGCACGTAATTGACAAATGAGTTATTTTTGCTTTTAACAACTGGGATTTGTCAAGCATAGACTAAATAATAAAAGGCCAAGACAGTACAGAGTTACTCAGGCCACTTCTCCTTAGCTCATGACTATAGTCATGCTTCCTTTAATGATCAAGGCCCTAGATAAGGACACTGGATAAGCAGGTGGCTAGAAGGAAAACGAATAACGAAACAAGCCGGAGATATTCATCCCCCGGGTAGTAAAGTGAACAAGGCTGGGAGGTTATCTTACAGGACAAAGATTCGAGGCTGAGTCAAGGCTAGTGTCGGTATCCTTCGTACAGAAGCAGCTCAACACGGTGTTGACTAGCTGGGGTTTGGTTGTCCGATGCAGAGCCTTGAGCAAAAGTAACGATGAATGATTTATTTATTTTAAACCACATACAGTGTTGGCTTTTGATATGTAGACACTTAGTTTACGTTGGTTTTGACTTGAGTAAATGCAGGTGGTCTTCTATGACAAAAGGTGTTCCACTACACAAAGGTTTACCGTATCCCTCTTACATTCTTAATTTACTCCCCTCCAAAATCCATCACCCCTAGGGCTGGCCGAACACCTCATTCCAAGCTTCGGATAATCATTTTCCGATGGTACGTTGAATAGTTCCTAACAATGTATATAAACCCAAACAAGAAAGATCCGCGTTTCCAGTGGCTGAAGGACACATTCAAACGAGACGAGGATGGCCTTCTTCGGCACTTATGAATTATTTATTCCTATCCTCATGCGTGGATCATGCTTTTCGACCGGGTGTAAGCCCTTCTGAAGAAAAACAGCTGTAGCCATCTAGGCGTCTCACATAGAGACATAGGAATACAGGAACAGAGCAAACAATGAACTATAACTGGCTACAAGTTGAAAAGAAACATCACCACCGACTATGAAGAGGTTGTGATGCCATCAGGGCTTCCAACCATATTAACACCCTGTGACCTTCTTACAGTATACAGGGTGTGGGCCATGAGAGCCCCACCTTCCAGCTAATGCCTCAGGTGTCTCTGTGGCTTTACGCCTGAATGTCAATTGCTTACTTCTGGCCTAGAAAAACAGAGGACTACAGCGCTTATCTGGGAGAGAAAACATGAGGACTCCTAGGGGCAATACACAACAGATGTACACTCCCAAGTGACTTCTTCTAGCAACCTCCGTTTTACAAAACAGATACTTTTCTGATTGTATAGCCTCCGACTATAAGACAATCATGACGGGCCCCTCGAGTCCCCGGAGCCCAACACCGTGTGGAGCATGGCAATCAGAGACGGAGGTGACCACATTATACACAGTATAGTAGTCATATCATTTGTATGTCGTGGACACCACCATTCGTTAAACATGCTATATATTGTGGTCGTGGGGTGTAAGCCACCGTTTATCTGCAGTTTTAAATTAAACGACAAAAAGGAAACATAAAAAATGTGTTGGCCATAGCTATCTGCATAATGAGCAAGGCAGTGAAATCCCATTCCAAGAGTTCATTAGGGAGACGTATTGTGTTTCAGACACCATGGGACTACATCTGGATAGGGCCATGACATTTGGGCCATGGTCATTTAAGACCAATAAGAATTGATTTCCATGAACACAGAACCACCGACACCTGTATATTTGAGCCACTGGATAAGCAACAAAGAGGTAAAGGATAGAAGTGTGATCCGCATCATAGAACTAAACATTCCAGGCACATTTGAAGATAAGTGACGCCACACTCATGTGGTGGTGGTGATGGTGTAGAGGTGATGGTGGTGATGGTGTAGTGGTGATGGTGTAGTGGTGATGGGGTAGTGGTGATGGTGTGGTGGCGATGGGGTAGTGGTGATGCGGTAGTGGTGATGGTGATAGTGTAGTGGTGATGGTGTAGTGGTGATGGTGTGGTGGTGTAGTGGTGGGGGTGATGGGGTGGTGGTGATGGTGTGGTGGTGATGGTGTGGTGGTGATGGTGTAGTGGTGATGGTGTGGTGGTGTAGTGGTGGGGGTGATGGGGTGGTGGTGATGGTGTGGTGGTGATGGTGTAGTGGTGATGGTGTGGTGGTGATGTTGTAGTGGTGATGGGGTGGTGGTGATGGTGCAGTGGTGATGGTGTGGTGGTGATGGTGTGATGGTGTGGTGGTGATGATGTGGTGGTGATGGTGTAGTGGTGATGGGGTGGTGGTGATGGTGTACTGGTGATGGTGTACTGGTGATGGTGTACTGGTGATGGGGTGGTGGTGTACTGGTGATGGTGTACTGGTGATGGGGTAGTGGTGATGGGGTGGTGGTGTACTGGTGATGGGGTAGTGGTGATGGGGTGGTGGTGTACTGGTGATGGGGTAGTGGTGATGGGGTGGTGGTGTACTGGTGATGGGGTAGTGGTGATGGGGTGGTGGTGTACTGGTGATGGGGTAGTGGTGATGGGGTGGTGGTGTACTGGTGATGGGGTAGTGGTGATGGGGTGGTGGTGTACTGGTGATGGGGTAGTGGTGATGGGGTGGTGGTGTACTGGTGATGGGGTAGTGGTGAAGCCCACCTGCATTGGTAACGGTGGCCGTGAGAGCAGCGCTGTGAGGAGGAGAGAAGCTTCAGGGTTCTGAAGTGATGAGACAGGGTTGGGGGTTGGGGGAAGGGGGCGGTGGCTTGTATCTATGATGCCCCAGCTGCTGCAGAAGGCAGAGCTCTGTGGTATCAGGGGCCTGGCCTCTCTGCAGAGCTTCACAAGAGTCCCTTTCCATGCGCTGCTGTTGATGGCTCCTCTGGGCTCCATCTGGAGCAGCAGTTGGAGGACGTGTGGAAGGGCTGCATGGTAATAGGGGGGAAGGGAGGCTTGTTTGTGTGGCTGTGTGAGAGAGGGCTACTCTTTCTTCCTCTATTTCCTTTCTTTGTTTGTCTTCTTATTCCCTCTCCACCTCGTCCCACTTCACACATGACTCCTCGAGGAGTAATCAACTGACAACACCCCCCTCTCCCCACACATGACAAACACATGTGCACGCATGGGCACACAATCACATGCACACAGCACAGGAAAGCATCCTTGCTTCCTCAGGATGTAGGTATTAACTGATTACCGAGGGGATCACCAACAATAAACCCCAAATCCATAGCTGGTGTAGATGAGGACTTGGTTGGTCGGTAGACTTCAAAAGCCTTCCATACTGCATTTCTACCAGTGTAGGAAGATCTGTTGTTCCTTTGACACTCAGCGTGCAACTGTTAAGACCTCCCATAACCAAAGGCTGCCATTTGGTCCTTCAGTCCTTTGGATAGGAATGACAACTGGGGTTTGCCCCTAAAGCTGCACTTCAAACGTGGTCAGTGCGGATAAACAATGACACCGACACCAAAAGCAGCCAATAGGCACGCTCAGTGTAAGAGTTTCAACTTCCTGCTGTCTGCTGTTTTTTTTATAGAGTCAATGTGAGTGCCAGGTGGAACAGGTGGTGGCGCTATGAGAATATGTGGCAGAGGGGGTTGTTGCTGGGGCAGTTGAGAGACGACGGTGGACAGATCCTTCCTGGTAGAATATCTACAGTGAACCAGAGAGAGCCTTTTGCCTTGGCCTACATGGGCTGGCTGAGTGGCTGAGGACCATTAAACACAGGAGATAAACACTGGCCAGCCACACAGGCCAGTGGTGCCCGTCCCCACACAAAAAAACATCATCAGCCTCCTCCTAGGAACTAAAGAGTCTGCTTACAAACCGGAGGTCTCATCTACACACACACACACACACACACACACACACACACACACACACACACACACACACACACACACACACACACACACACACACACACACACACACACACACACACACACACACACACACACCATTAACATTCAGCCTGCTGGCCCTGAAGAGAGAGAAATAGCCCCCCGAGCAAGGTGGTTTGAGGAGGCAGGGGTGGAGGGCTGAAACAGTGAGATCAACATTAGGCAGATGGTGCAAAGAGCTTGGAGAAGGACAACAGCAGAATCATGTGAAACCCCATAGCTGACAGGAAGAACACAAGACAGAGAAGCCAGACCGGATCTCACCACACAGATAAGTTAGCTGTGCTTCTTCCCACCATGATATGACCATACCATAATACTTTCTATCTGAATTAAAGCGCAATTTAAGATAATAAACTGAAAGATACACACATTTAACCTGACATTGCAAACAAAGACAATATTCAAGGCCTCTCAACATACATTTGATGTGGGATTATGCGCCACATTTAAGTTTTGGCTAGGCACAAAAGCTTCAGTGTAACCCCATTCAATCATGGAACCCAGTATCTCTGGTTCGATGCTAACGATTTGTATTCACTGTTCAAGAGATCTGCAAGAGGTTTGCCCACAATCTTTGAGCAGGTTTTTATTTGGTGGAGCAGTTTTGACTCAATTCATGTCTGCAAAGTGTATTTTCTGAGCTCATACCAGAATATTATTATTATTATTATTGTGGCGCAAAATAGTCAAATCTTAAGCTAGCAGGCCACCTGAAATGAGTTCTCTGGAGATGGTAAGTAAAACGTCAGGTTGGTTCCATTTTCTGTGTTGTTCATGTTTAAAGTCTTGCATGGGATTCGACTGTCATGTTGGCAGATTCAAATGCAGCAATGTGCAATGTAATAGTGATTGAAAAGCAGTGTTTGAATCAAGCCAGATAAATTGTCCCATTATTTAAAACGATCCAAAAGAAAAATAGAAAATACGGTTCATGTTGTAGAAATCGTTCCATCTTTTCAGCTTGGGCCAATTTGCTATCGGAGTTAATTAGCAATTGAAGGGATGATCTATAACTGGTTTTTCCTATGCCGATATTAAGGAGATGTTAACGAACCTACTCTATAAACAGGGCGCACGTAGACTCCGTCTGAACATCTTAAAAGCAATACGCAAATAATCTGTTTACCTCTTGGACTACTTTAGAGCACAGCAAGCAACAAACGCAGTTATATCGTTGGGTTGTGAACGTTTTTACGAGATGTTTGGTGAAGTGACAGGCAGGAGGCGCTACGTTCAGATGGCGTCTGTTTGTAGAGTCACCTCACATCTCTAGAGTCCGCGCCCTGCTGTGCATGTACAGATGTGTCTCGGGGAGCAGAACGTCCGCCTGATCAACCCGTTGATCAGCACGAGTGACGAGTGAATTTTAAACCAGTTTGCCGTCTCTCTTCCATGGATCTGACCCTCCACATCTCCGTTCTCCAGATGCCTGCTGCTCTGCGCTCCATAAGAGTAAACGTTATGGATATGATTTGGATTGTGATATTAAAGATAGTAATGTTAAACGGAACATACTGCTGTGATAGTGTCGCACCAATCACAGACTTTAAAAAAAGAAGCTGTTGTTTGATAGAGACATTGCTGTAAAATATTTTCGATTTTGTCATATTTAAATATAATGTTCACTCTTTTATAAATGTTTATCCACGTAACTTTAACTGTATTGCCTGCAGTGGAAGTAACCCCCCTCCCCCCCCCTCCTTCCTCCACCCCTGGGCAAACAGACCGTATATTGGCAATCTAGAATAACCAGACGAATAACCAATACCAATAACAATAACTATACCATAATAATAAATGAATATTGAATATATATATTGAATATATTATATAATATTAATATATAATTATATATTATATAATATTATATATATAATATTGAAATTGAATAACAATATCAAAATAGAGACGATCGCCAAACCCTATTTCTGCGTAGTTCAGTTTTCTCTTTTAATTACAAGTAAAGCAGAAGCATGATGCAGCTGAAGAGCGAGAGAAAGTCAAACCACACCCATAGTGTGTGACTCACACGTTTGAGCAATTCAAGAAGCATCAGAAACCCAACTCCTGGTCCCGTCTGGGCTCTCAGTAGTACCAACGTGTTATGGTGGGAACCTGAAAAGGTGTTGAGGTTTGGTACCCAGCCCTATTTGCCACTGCAAACCACTGTCTCAATGGACATATTGCAGGGCAGGCCCTAATAGATTGACTTGAGGAACTACTACCAAATTAACAATCAACAGTCTGTACTGCTGATGGTGAATGCCCTTACATGAACCACGGCAATAGTTTAAACATTATGCCTTGCATTCAACGTAGAATCTAATGAGCTAGGGCAATAGTTTAAACATGCCTTACATTTCCCACCCCCTGCTGAGAAAGACCCATCCCCAAACAAGCAGGTCCCCTTATCACTGAACTAGTCCTGTGACTGGCTGACTTTTTCCGCCACTCTGGCCATTCAGCCTGTGATCTGCAGTTATCTGCAACATTAGTCTGTCAGCGCTGACAAGTTGGACCCTTGACATTTTTCCAAATCAGACCTATGGAGTCAGTCCATTGCCCAACTTTTACGCAATTGTTTTCTAGTGGAAGCAGGGTTGATGTTGCAGAAATAGATTTTTTTCACAACACACACATATTAAGCAGTACTCTCTTATATTAAGAAAGACCAAAGTGAGATGGTTGCCCTTGAAAGGAAGATATTAGACATTTTGAAATTCAGGAAACAACTTGCATAGCAAATAACAGCAATGTTGTATAATAAATAGCTAAATCGCGATTGGTGAAATCATGCAACAATTCCGACATACCACACATGCAAGCAATACCGCCAGCCATCCGAAAGACTGCCCTCTCAGACGCATGCTTGTCTGAAGGAAACAGCTTCACAGGGTCCTACATTAGTTCATTGCACCTTACTCCCTCCCTTCTTATGAAGCTCTGAACCACAATACAATGCACATGGACTAAGGGCTGCTAGTGGGCCAGGACAAGACTAGGCTAAGCTCACACATGCCTTCCTTGTCATCCAGCACAACAACAAGAGCCATTAACACATTGGAGAAGGTAGGCCTCACTGTCCCGCGGAAGGGGGGTGGGAGGAGTGAATGGAGGGGAGCAGCCCTGGAGGGAGGCTGCCACAGACTGGAGACAGAGAGGGGGAGTCATGGGGAGCCGTGACAATGGAAATGGCTGAAAAAAAAACTCTTGGCGTATGTGCCTATACCCCCCTCCCCGCAGTCACCACTACCACCAACACCCCACCTTTCTGCTTCACACACACAAACTCCCAATGTGAAACCATCTGATCCATATCCAGCTACGCTCACTTGTCAGTCACAACCAGGGGGGAGGGGAGCCAGCCCTCTGACAATGCCGTGTGCTTGGTTGTCCTGAGAGACAGGGACGTGGGTGGGTGGGTGGCGGTGGGGAGGTGCTAGGATTCCTGTGTATGTAGCATCGTATCAAGCTGGGATCGTGATCCTTGAGGGGGAACAGCGCAGAGGGAAAAGGCGGCCAGTGGTTCATCCATTTGCTGACCAGAGAAAGAAAGTGTCAGGGGGTTGTTGTGCGCACCAGAAAGAGAGGATGATCTGGGGATGTGTCAGCAGGTGGGAGAGAGGAGAGGGGGAGAAAAAAGGAGAGGCATAGAAGGAGAGCGGAACGTAAGGGGCGAGTAAATGGCGAACATTTGAGGGGCGAAGAAGTACCTTGCGGGGAAGAATCAAGCCGAGATAGCGGGATAGAACAAACAAGGCTTGATGAAAGGCTCATTGTTGACAAGTGTACTCCCTTGTGAGTGAGTGTGTTGGAGAGTTGGGCGCTCCATTCTAGTCGCCTGGGGCCTGACAAAGGAGCCGAGCAGGCCGGGGTTAAAAGCTAAAGATATTCAGGATGAAAGCCTCTAAACACTGATCCCTTGGTGGGGCTGCTGCTCAAACTGGCTCAAACATGAGTCGCTGACCCATCTCCAGTCCACAGTGCAGCTGACGCCCGCTGACAGACACACACACACCAGCATAACAAAAATCCTGTTGTCTATGTTTTCCAGAGAGGTCCAACATCCCACACACACGGAACTGTGAATCGTCACTTCCTTTTTGAAGCTGGGCCATCACAGAGCAACACTTATAAACCTTGGACCCAAACCACTCGTCCACACACACACACACACACACACACACACACACACACACACACACACACACACACACACACACACACACACACACACACACACACACACACACACACACACACACACACACACACACACACACACACACACACACACACACACACACACACACACGATTTAATCCACTGGCTTCGTAGACAAGGAAACCAACGGCAGCCAGCTCTTGCTTATTGGCCAAATCTAATAGGACTAAATCTTCTTTTTACAATCTCACTGGGGGCTGCAGGGAGAATAGAGGTCCCCCCCCCCCACCCAGAAGAGCTGCAGCGCCCAGAAAGAAAGCAGAGAGCTTCGCCCTCCAGGGGGAGGGAAAGAAAGAGTACCATCTGGGGTTTAGTCATGGTGATGCCAGTGCTGGGGCTGGGGGTGAGAGAGGGAGAGAGACAGAGGGTGCTGGGGCCGGGGACATGGACGGGGTAGAGGGCCAGGAACAGGGACCTAGGGCTGGCAGCAGTGGCATGGAGAGGAAGGCTGGAGGAGAGGGAGGCTGGAGGAGAGGGAAGGTGGGGCGATGATGGCGTGAACAGGCCCAGAGAGCTGGCAGGGAGGGGGATAAAGGAGAGAGATACACAGAAGGAGCTGTGGTAGCAGATGTAAAACAGTATGCTGAATCATGAGTAAACAGAATAACAGCCCAAATAAAAGAATAAATAAAAATAAGATACATTTATTAAAATATATTTTTTATCAATTCAAGTTACAACAGCTAGTTCAGTCTGAATTAGGGTGGTATTGGGACATCTATTCAACCCAAAACGTGCCTTTATACAAATCCACCTCCTCTTGGTTTCCCAGCCTGGCCACAGCACACGGAGGGGGGCGAGTCAAAACAGGAAGGGCTGTTTTGTATGGCTGGTTAAGGGCATGAGTGTAAAAAGCAAAGTCTCCAGACCAGATCCACAGAAAGAACAGGCGCCCAAAGGCACCACCTTGAACCGGATCACTGAGTTTGTTAATATCCAGCCTGGATGCGATTAAAAAAAGTACTGCTTTCAAAAGCTGTGTTCATAAAAAAAGAAAAAAACAACGTGTACAATATCTGGCAGTTTGACCATCAATAGTCCCAGTAGATTCTGCCCAGTAGATCCTTCCCTCCCTTTCAACGCTGCCGTGGTCAGCAATCTTCATGGCCAACACATTTGTATGTCTTATTACCTACAAGCAAACTTAAACGGTTTACTGACCCAACTTCAATCAATCCCCAATTGATATCATTACCAACATCTATGGTAAAGAAGATTGCCCAATGGTTTTGTACTACAGAGTTATGAGTCGTGCTGTTAAGCAAAAGTAGAAATTATAACCCACTGGAAGAGCAGCCAATGTGTCCACAATGTTGGGGTGATGAAATGTGATGGGCATGTCAGGGGAATGTTACATCTTGGACCCAACTGAACCCACCCCACCATTTCCTGCCATTGTCCTAAATCTCTTGCACCCAATTTTTGTGTTACCAAGCCATGGAGTTAAGGCTACATGGAGGCCAAATCTAAGAGGTCATCATGCAACCTGGTAACAAAAACAACTAGACAAGGATGAAGGTCTCCTACAACCATATAAATTATGTTTCTTTCTCTTCTGTAGACAGACACCTTTTGTTTTCTAACCAAATAACAAGATGGCAACCGTAATTTGGACTGTCACTGAAAGGATGACAGTGGCCTGGAAAGCTTGTCTTGCTTGTTCTGCTATGCAGAACTACTCAAAACCAGTATGACGACTTGGTAGTTTACACTGGAATCTTGCCTTGAGCTGTCTGCAAATCTTTAACTGACTAAAGATTTTTGTATACCAGTGCAATGGAAATTGGCACATATATAAGGTCTCGTCTGTAAATATATCAAGGAGCACAAAAGGAAATTGTAGTATAGGCTTGTAGCCTTTGGTCCAGCAACCATGTTTGAATAAGTGGTCTACATTTCTCTAAAGAAGCTGAAGTGTCACATGTGTTGTGTGCACGGTATACTTTATTGCAGGACCTGTTCCTGTCAGCACAGAACCACAACGAAAAAGTGGCCTTAACATCACGCACGAATTTCACCTTTTCTAAAAGTTATTACTTTAAATTGGGCCATATCTATATATGTATATATGTATAATTCATGGGGATCGTTATTGCAGTAAATATTGTGATATTAACTCAAGTCTTTATACGACAAAATGCAATAGTACATAAAAGCTGAACTTTCATGTAAACTAGGCGCAATGTGATCGCCATCTGCTTGCTAGCTAGCTAGCCCCCCCCCCCCCCCCCACACACACACACACACACCCATCCAATAACAAAGCGTTGCCTGCGTGTGTCTCTCCTGCGGGGGTGGGGGTGAATGAGTGATGGGGATCGTTGATGCGTGATGTTGACCGTACACAATTATTGTAATGCAATCATTTCTCGACAAATTAGGCTATATATATATATATATATTAGGCTGTAATTTGGCCCGAGATTTAATACAAACACCAAAAGATGCACTTTCTAACAGTCAATAACTTAAAAGAGCACCGATCCTGAGATCGAGATACATAAATATATCTATATATAATGGCACACGGATACTTTAATGTCACGGTTGGAAAATACGCATGTTATATTTTGTTCATCCAGTTAAGCTACGCGGTTTACCGGCGCTCCTTGACGCAAAAACGGGACCTGGTAAGAAAACAATGAGTGAAAAGGCATCTGCGTCCCACGGCATCCCAAGCCAGATGGCTTGCAACTGAAAGACAATCAACTCGAACTTTCAGTCGAAAAACAAAGTATCAAACATGTTGGCCATGGGCTCAGCAGTCAACTTGTATTGCTGTTGGAGTACATTATTGTAATAGTATAATTGCACCAAATGCAGTATGAGACCTGTGCGCTCCTAATAATACATTGGAATTGACTGCATTCTTTAAAGAAAATGAGCAAGAATATCCTTACAGATTGGTGACAGTTCAATTAAGACCAAACATTTCACGAAGTACGGTCGAGCCGTGGTATAAACAAGAGCGCAATGTTCCGCCCGTTCCCCGTGCGCACATGGTTCCGCACCAGCAGCGCACAATAAAGACCTAATGGACGAGCGCCGTCGAACCCACAACTAGCGCCGAGTCCAGATCCGTGTAGCCCACTGCCATGTGTACATTGACTCAGGTCATCAGATAGCCGTACATATGGCAGGTAGCCGTGCTAACTAGTTGGCTAACACGTTACCCAACCGGATTGTGTTAGCAACACAAACTCAGGAGAAGTTGTGAGAACAAATCCAGCTAACCACCCAGTAAGCTAGTTGGTTACGTTATGCAAAGCAACACGGACGCACTGCCACATCAAGAAAGCTGACTTAAAAGAGCTTTTTATTGTAACAATGAAGTACGATGCTGGTTGTTAGGGCAGTTCTGAGTGTTGTTTACCTCTATTTCAAAGTCGGGAAGGTTGAACGCTGTCCTGAACAACGAACAGAAGTGCGCTATGGCGGGTACTTCCCACCAGGACTGGATCTCTTCTACAGAAATTGTACATCCCTGGGACATTTTCGTACTGGAAAATGTCAAACTTTGTTCATCACATTAGAATAAGTGTTCTTCGATTGTTCAGTAATTCCCCGCGACGTCAAACGTATTTCAAATATATGACGAAAGTTGCTGTTGACGATCCATCCAGGCAGTTGCCATTGCGACCGGAGAGCGCTACAATCTGTTTCAATCAATTTCACAGGAGCCGATGGGGGAGGCGCTACGCGTACGTGCGAGGCAGGCAGAGAGAGGATCCGGAACTGTGGCGTTACTGCTCTGCCACTCCGTTTCCGGTCGCTTGCACGTTATGGGCTGCGTGCGGACAGTCCCTGGAGCTAGAACAAGAAGAACACGATGTAAAGAACGACAACGATAAGGTGCATGTGTATTGTCTTTATTCGAGACATTTACGACGCAACATCGAAACATAGAACGGAAACCGATATCCCTAGATCAAAAGTCTCTCCCCGCTCGCCGCTAAACCCATGTCACTGAAAGTCCCGCCCTCTCTGTATTCAAGAACGATAATTTGGAGCATCATCTCCCAGGCGATTCGACGTGAGATACGAACGCCAGGGAACAAAGTTCGGTACGACTGGATGTTTAAGTGCACGGGAAACGGAATTGATGTGGAAGGCTGTGTTTCTAAAATTGTAAATGTACACCATGCTATTACAATTAAAAGTAGGCCTTTCTGTTATTTGATCGGTCGCAATGGTTGCAATGACACGCTTGAATGCGCAGCGACCATTTAAGGGAAGACACTTGCATATGATCCCTGTTGTAAATGGATTTATAGTGCAGGTAGATTGATCGATTCCTTGGATTTTCTAGACGATTTAGCTATATTTCAGGTTTAAATATCGGGGGGTTTTTTGTTTCCTCATTACCGAGGCAGGTGAGAGTAGTGATTGTTACGTAAGCCTATTCAATGTACCACCTGTAATTGCAGAATTAACGTAGGCCTTTCGAAAATGTAGATGGGCCTGGTGTTTCACGGTCAATTGTACTGTAAAGTAAGAGAATGTGTTTAGTAAACAACCATTTTATTACTTACAAAATAAACAACGCTCTGGCTCCACCTATCGTCCTCTCTGAAAACTGCATCTGTAAGTCTATTCCTCATCCGAGTGTCACATTAGGATATTTTACGTAAGCAATTTGTCACGCTGTCTAAACGGGAACAAGAACAAAAACACTGCTATCACCGTTTTCATTATTGTATCAATCTCAAGTAAAAAACCAACCGCCAATGACCTGGCCTCATAAAACTAATGATGTTCACCGTTGTTGCCACCTTTTACAGAAAAGGAGCACGGCCACTAGTTGTCGTCACTCCCCTTTATCTTGGGCAGTGTAGTAAACGCAGCCATCACATGTTACAACCACTTTTCCTTCTGGACCCGTGGGAGCCCACTCCCACTGAAGCTGTGGGGTTGCTATGAGACAGGCAGTCAGTTGGTTTCTCATATAAAGCAAGATGATTGGCCAGCTATGTTCCAACCGCCAATGTTTATAGAATTGCATCTTCTCATAAAGCTTCCCTTAATGGTAAACTATAATTCACCATTTGGATGTTCTTAGAAGAAAATTGCATCGCATATAACTATTTGTAATCCAAGGGTCTCACACAAACGAGAAGGGGATGGTAAACAATAGCAAGGATTAATGCTCATTCCTCAGTTTAGTTAGACCCAAGGCACCAACGTTTGGATTCAACCCTATTTTCTTAGTTTACTGTTCTTTATGTCAGATGTCAACAGCATCTGATATTGCTGAAGAGGTTTCATGACAAAGCAACTTACATTTACATTTAGGGCATTTAGCAGACGCTTTTATCCAAAGTGACTTACAATAAGTACATTTGTCAGAAGACAGAGAAACAACAATATATCGCTGTCGGTCCAGTAAGGATGTTCATAGAACCAGTGCAAAGCACTTACAACTGCTAGTTTAACCCAATCCCCGTACACAACAAAGACAGATAAGATGCTAGACGGTGCTATTATACTATTTTTAAGTGCCAGGACGTACAAACATACAATAAGTGCGTAAGGGGGGTGTTTTTATGAGAGTAAGGGAGGAGGGGGATGCAACTTGATATAAACATGGCTACAGATGGGGTCTGCTCCGCCCCAACCCCATGCTGGTCCACAGGGGGCTAGAACCCTACCCCTCTGGCAGGTCCCTGAAGGGTTTGGGGTCCAAGTCCCATCAGCGTAACACAGTGTGCCTTAAGGGTCGTTCTGGGACCGCTCCTTTTCTCGCTGTCCACAGCCCCACTGGGTTCCATCATGGGGTAGGCTTCCCCTACCACTGTTATGCCCGTTTTCTATTTGATCTATCTCCATCATTTGATCTTCATTTATCTTTACCCAGCTTTATCCTTCTTTCCCCTGAAGACACCAGTCGCCGCTGTAAGCAGCATGCCCCCCCCCCCCCCCCCTCCCCCCCGCACAGTGTTCAGAATGCCTCTCTACATCTCGCTCCACTGGCTCCCTGTGACGTCCCACACGGAGCCCAGGTCCCTGATGTTCAGACTAGTCTCTGGATCTGCTCTGGGCCTCATTTGTCCCTGCACCCCCCCCCACCCACCCTTCCTCTTAGGTCCACGACTGTGTACAGTTGTTGTTGTTTTTGCTTTTGAAGTAGTTTGCGCAGCATGAGAAATTGATGTAGCTACTCTAATTTAGATGATATGCTTTGGATTAAAACATTGCTTTGGATAAAAACATTGCTTTGGATAAAAACATCTGCTAAATGATTGAATGTAAATGTCAGAACAATATTCCGTGAAGCCAGGATGCCACACATGATACACAGGATGAGTTGTGCTTCCCTCAACAGGAATCAATAAATGAGTCAATAGGACAATGCTCGTTAATACCTATTTGCAAGGCAGTGGCATTGTGGTCACATGATCCGTTTTCCTTTGCTCTCTAAATAGCCTCTATTTACTCTCCATAAAGACAAAGTCAAAGTCATTCTATTTAAAAAATACTCTACTGGGTCAGTAAGACCCCATTCAACCATAGAATGTATTGTTCCTTGGGGAATTATGTAATATCTGTGTTTTTTTTTAATGGGGTATGAATAACAAATGAGAAAGCTATTGTGGCTCAGCAAGTTGATGATGAATAAAAAAACAAAGTCATACTACATTACATTTGCACTGGCCCGGCCATGACTGCAGCAGCGGCTGTGGCGCAGACATGAGTTTATGTTTAGTTGTATTAGCGCGCCAGACCCATGTGGCCAGGCCGTGTCAAACGGGGAGAATCAGCATGAGAGGGAGGGGCTTCGGCAGGAGGACAATGCTGCCGTTTATGCAACGGCCCCCGGACGGTGGCTGGCTGGCTCAGATCGCTCTCGCTTGACTACCAGTGCTGCACACATTGTTGACGTGAAAGGAGAGTGGACAGCTTGATCCTGCCTACAGGATGCACTCACAGAGGTAAGTTCCCCCCGTGCCCCACCGCCATCTGTGGGAGAAATTGAAGGTTTTTCTGCACTGTCCCTCATGGTGAGCTGTGTGTGTGTGTGTGTTTGTTTTATCAGAGTTTGGGGGACGTTGAGGTTGGGAAACCGACCGTTGGCTCAGAGTGAAACGGTTTTGTGTTTTTTTGGCAGGGCTTCTTGTGTGTGAAAGGAGCAGAGCTGAAAGAAAGTTCCCCAGAAAGAGGCTCAGTGAGAGGCATGTGCAGAATGTGACCAGGATCCAGCCTGGAAAAGACAAAGACAGAAAAAAGGCAAGTGGTTCGAAGAAAGACAAAATAGTAATAATGAAAGAATTGTAATGAAAGACAGCTTCAAAAGGCTAGTTGAAGGTCAGCTTGAGATGGTCCTAACTGAGAAAAGAGATGAAAGAGACAATTTTGAGTAATTCCTTCCTTACTTTAAAAAGAATGAACAAATAATTTACAATAAGGCTTACGGTCGTTTAAACGAACAACGGTGAATGAGGTGTGGAGATTAAAAGTGGGATTAATTACTAATCCTTGGGCACTAAGGAGTGAGTAAGAATGGAAAAGAATGTGGAACGTGCAGAGACTATGAGTGTTCTGATTTCCCAACTGGGTTTCACGGCATAGTTATCCTGTAAGCCTTCTCCTGGGGATGGACCACAAGCTACGGTGGCTCAGCAGGAACCTAAAGACAATAGGGTCTTGTCAAACTTCTTTATTTCAAATATCTCTTTCAGTTCTTTTGTAAATGGTGGAATTCAAATGGTGTAAAATAAAAGCGGTGACCATGTCATCTTTCAGTTTCTCCCCTGTCCGGTGGATCAGAATGGACTAATCCGTTTAGCAGGCAGATAAGAGAGATTTAAGATGTTTGGCCTCAGTGTGAACCTCTCTAAATATTCTACTTTTCAGTCGTTTATGAATGTGCATGTTGGAAGTTGAAACTGATATTCATGACGAGATTTGTAAAATGAGCGGTCAAACATAGAGAGGGCAAACTCCTATTCAGTCAATCTATTGAAGATACAACCCCCCCCCCCCCGCCCCCCCCCCCCCCCCCCCCCCAACCCAATAACCTATCCCACACAATGCCTTTGTCAACTTTATCCCTTGGGTTGTGTAGGATCATCTTTCATGTGCATTGACAGATATTGTGTTTTTCAGGCAGCTGCAGAGTGGACCAGGATTTGGCTTGAGGCAGAGCAGCAAGGCTGGGTGGAACACACATGTCTAACATTAGTGGTTGGAGCCACGTCTCAGCGGAAAAGGGCTCCATCAGTGCCAATCCAGGGAGGAGCACGCCTAGCCCCACTTCACATTAAAAGTGCAGTGAGCGACATTCGTAGCGTGCTACATGCTGAGAGAGCAACCGAGGATTTGGCTTTGGTCAGTGGCAGTATCACCGTAGGCCGCGTGCCAACTCAAAGGAAGAGAGAGAGGTGGGGGAGGAAGAGGAGGAAGTAACGGGTGCGGACTAGAGAAGAGGAACAGACCCCAGCCCAAAGCAGGATGGCCGAAAAGAAAGTCAGGTAACCTCCGTAGTGAATATCTTTGGAACCGTAGACAGAGGGATCAAATAAGTTTCTTTGTTTGTGTGTTTGTTTACATGTGTGGTATGAACCTTTGTGTCTTCATTGACGTTGTTTTTTAATCCATGGCCAATGTCTTCACCATTTGCATGCCCCACAGTGGGTGCATTGTTTTGCCTGTATCCATGTGGTTGTGTGTGTGTGTGTGTGTGTGTATGTTGGTATTCTTACAGCCTCCCCGCTAAGCTGATTAATGGGGGTGTGGCCGGGCTTGTTGGAGTGACATGTGTGTTTCCTATTGACCTGGCCAAAACACGCCTACAGAATCAGCAGGGTGCCCAAGTCTACAAAGGATTGTGAGTTGGGCTTCGAACCCCCAAGTAAAATCCTACCACATGAATGATATGTTGGATAGTATAGGAAGTGTAGGCTGTTGGAAATCCCCTGGTAGGTACTGTTTAGGAGGTATTTGATTTGGGCTAATCCCACTAGAGGATCACCAGATGCATCTTGCTTGGTTCTTTTCTACGCAAACATTTCCAAATTAATGTTGTGATTTTTGTGGTAACAGTACTCTAAAGAAGTTTCAATATTGTGCCCTCCTTTGATGAATCCCTAAGGATGGGGCAGCTAACCTATACAAACCCTTTCAAAATATAGTATAGTCTTTGTATGAACCCACTAGGTATTGCAAATTTCATGTGCTTTGTTTTATATGTATCTTTTTTCTATGCTAGTGATAACAACCAGACTTATACATCTGGTTGTAGCAGATTCATGTAATTTCCTCCTTTGTGTTTTCTATTAGTTTTAAAGTTATCACAGCTAATTCACAACATCTTTTTCACACAAAGCTGTTATTAACCATCAGTATAGCGTGCATATTCTTTCCAAAATGTGACTTTGCTGTGTCTAGTTTGTCTCATTTACCAGGCTCAGACTGTTACTATGTAAAAACAACAACCCCTTTCTTGTGTTTTGAAGGCTGGATTGCCTGGCCAAGACAGTGCGGTCAGAGGGCTATTTTGGATGTTATCGAGGTATTTGTTTCCATTTCATTCACATCAACAAGCCCCCGTCCTTTATAATGACCTTAATGTGCCCACCTTAACTTGTCCATTCTTCTTCCGGGCTTGGGTCTTTTTATAGCCACTAGTGGCCCAGGCTGGCAAACCATATGTTGCCGTGTTGTTGGCTGTTTATGTGTCTTAGTGCAAGCTTATCCATTACAGGCGCTGCAGTGAATCTCACCCTCGTCACTCCGGAAAAAGCCATCAAATTGGCAGCCAATGACATCTTCAGACAGAAACTCTCGAAGGACGGGTAGCTCTTCTTTTGTCCCCAAGCTTTACAGAATCACATACACATGCAATTCAACACAGTATACAACACGCTAATTGGCCTGATTGTAAATTAAAAAATATGTTTGAATCGAACGTCATTTCTTTGTTTATGCTGACCACGTCTGCCTCAAAGGTTGGTAACAGAGCTTCTGGGGTATCCGTCATTGATTGAGTCCCCTATATCTGTATGTCCCTCCCCAGGAAGCTTCCTCTATGGGGGGAAATGCTGGCAGGGTGTGGGGCTGGGACCTGTCAGGTGGTCGTCACCACGCCCATGGAAATGCTTAAAATCCAGCTGCAGGACGCAGGAAGGCTGGGTAAGCCTGGCGTTGTGAACACGTATAGGTTCCAGGGGTTTGCAATCTCATGTGTGTCAAAATGCTCAGATATGTCCGAATGCTGGGCAAGAATATGAACGGAGAAGGTAATCCCCAGATCATGGTCAAAGGTCGAATATATCGTATATGTTTTCCTCTATTTTAAAGGGGATGGCAAACAGAACTCTTTCCATTTTCAGCAACATTAAAAGTGCAATGGGTGAGCGAGCACATGACTAGCATCTGATGTGTTCCTTAGCTGCCCAGAGGCCGGCCCCTGCTCCGGCCCCTGCTCCGGCCCGGGCCGGGGCCCCTGGTCCATCGCTGGTGGAGGCCCCCCCTGCCCGGCCTTCCTTTCGGACCTCTGCCACCAGCATCACCCTGGACCTGCTGAAGACCCGCGGGCTCGCTGGCCTCTACAGAGGAGCCGGGGCCACACTGCTCAGGTCTGCCTGCTGCCTGTCTGTCTGCCTGCTCGCCGGCTGCCTGTCTGTCTGCCTGCTGCCTGTCTGTCTGCCTGCTGCCTGTCTGTCTGCCTGCTTGCCTGCTGCCTGTCTGTCTGCCTGCTGCCTGTTTGTCTGTTCTCGCCTGCTGCCTGTCTGTCTGCCTGCTGCCTGTCTGTCTGCCGGCTGCCTGTCTGTCTGCCTCCTCGCCTGCTGCCTGTCTGTCTGCCTGCTGCCTGTCTGTCTGCCTGCTTGCCTGCTGCCTGTCTGTCTGCCTGCTGCCTGTTTGTCTGTTCTCGCCTGCTGCCTGTCTGTCTGCCTGCTGCCTGTCTGTCTGCCGGCTGCCTGTCTGTCTGCCTCCTCGCCTGCTGCCTGTCTGTCTGCCTGCTGCCTGTCTGTCTGCCTGCTGCCTGTCTGTCTGCCTGTCTGTCTGCCTCCTCGCCTGCTGCCTGTCTGCCTGTCTGTCTGTCTGCCTGTCTTTCTTTCTTCTTCAAACTGAAAAGAATACGCATTCTACAGAGAAATGGACAAAGTCAACAATATACTTTCTGTAGGTCCAAGTTGGTTTGTTTCATTTCAACTTATTGATTGAGGCTTACATAACCTGTGTCATGCCTGCCGTGGGACTCTGATAATCAGTAATAATTAATCAATAGATTTCCTGCAGCTATGTCTGATGCCTGAAGCATACTGCCCTTTCTCTCTCCCACTCCTATTTGCCCATCTAATCAATAAACCTTAGTGATTTATTTGTTGCTTCACATTTTTCTCTGGGTCTGCTTGGTTCCTTTCCATCGGACTCCGCCTCACGTTTGTGTGCTGCCAGGGATGTCCCTTTCTCCATGATCTACTTCCCGCTGTTCGCCAACCTGAATTCGCTGGGCCCGAGAGGGGTGGGCGCAGGTTGCCAGGGTGACGGGAATGAGCGAGCGCCCTTCTTGCAGTCCTTCGTGTCAGGTTGCATCGCGGGCTCAGTGGCAGCTGTAGCCGTGACGCCATTGGATGGTGAGTACAAAGCGGGAGAGACCTATAGCGGGACAGGGATGGCGAGACACGTCTTTCTTGCCGCTGCTAGCTTCAATCCCTGCTACAACCGGTTTCTGGTTTGATCTTCACACTCATTCCCACTTGACTTGAAGTGACGTGTTGTTTTGTGTTCCTCTAGTCATAAAGACCCGTCTGCAGACCTTGCAGAAGGGTGAGGGTGAGGACAGCTACAGAGGGATCCTTGATTGCATAAGGTGAGGACCACGCTGCTTCCACGTTGATGCCGTGGCCCTCGATGGCTCTCTGCTCGGTCTAGTGACTCTTTGTCTCCTGACTGCTTGTGTTGTACAGACGCATCATCAGCCGCGAGGGGCCCTCGGCGTTCCTGAAGGGGGCCACGTGCCGCGCGCTGGTCATCGCTCCTCTCTTCGGCATCGCACAGGGCATATACTTCCTCGGTGTCGGCGAGACGCTGCTGGGGTCGCTGGGTGTCCAAAGCCTTTTGTAATGGCCGTGGCATTTCTCTCTTCTACTAAGTGGTAGCATTCACAGTGGTGAATAAACAGGAGGGAACGGAGGATGCACACGAAGGACAGAATTAGCTACCCAAAAGGGGAAATGAGAGATAACAAGAGGACATCTCTTGACTAATACGTGGACCAATGGTCCACTCTTTAATGTTTAATGTTCAACCATGTTTCAAAGGTCCACCAGGGCCTGTGTGCGTGGATAAACGGATAGTGTTTTCACCAGTTGTCCCGGGTACTTCCCGGGTAATTTCCAGGGCTGGTCTTTCCCCTCTGAGATAATTATGTCTGACAGAATGCCACACAATGTAATTGACCACTTCCCTGTTTGCATGTAATGAAAATCTGATTTGTACACAGGTTTGTATATGCTGTGTCTGATTGTGAATGGAGAGTGCGGCTTAAGTCCAAATAGCGATCACCTCAAACGTTTCTCTGCCTGACGGAAGGGGCTTAGCCTACTTCCACCCCATCATGCCCAAACCCTAACCCTACTCCCCCACAGCCGCAAGTTTAAAGTTGTAATCTTGGATCTCCTCAGTAGAGTGAGGCGATGCCTGCCCGTGACCTCAGAGTCTTTGGATAATCTGCTGCTAATGCTTAAAGACTGGTGTGTGTCCTGTACATTCCAACATGCTTCTTACGGTCTACAGGCCTCAGGGTTGAGTGCTCTCTCTCTCGTGGCCTTAACTTACTCTTCTGGAGGTCCGAAGAACTTCAAGCCATGCTGGATTTATTGCTCAGTATTACTTAAAAAATATATACAAAAAATAAAGTTGTATATATATACACACATTACGCAAAGTACTTTACCTGAATGGAGAAATTATATTAACAGTAATATATGCAATGAAGCCTTATCTGTGCAGACAGTCTCTAGCCCAAATTAAACCTGTGCATTTAATATCCTATCAAGGTTCCATCTAAATCAAGACCCTTGTGAAATGGCCCTCCCCACCTCCTCTTAGAGGAATCCCCACCTCCTCTTAGAGGGTTTTACAATTCTCTTAAGGGTCAACAGTACCACATCCTTTTACTTTTGGTCCAGGGAGAAACTCTACAAATCTAGTCTTCATGTTGAAGGTCTCGTATTTCTGCTCCCTCAGACCACACCTCCATCAGCGTGGTTGTGGGACATGCTGGGTTTGGGGGGATGGAGGGCAAGCCTGAGGGGGTTCCCCCTCTTTGTAAGGACGATGACATTTGACAGCCCATCTAGCAGTATGGCATCTTGTCCTGGCAAGTATCGTCGGTCTACATAAATCCACTAGGTGGCACTAAAATCTTTTTTTCTACCTTTCTAATGAGGCTAAAGTACTTAGACAATATAGTCCAAATCTGGATGAATGAGTTGTTTACAGAATGTAAATAAAATACATCTTGTCCATTCATGTTCAGTTGTAAATTGATTTTATTATTTTGGCATACATGTTAAGTTCTTCACTACTGTGGTAAAATACATTTTTTAAATCAAGAGAGGACCATATGCATTGAAATTCACAAAAACACCAATTTCATAAGGGCACTTCTGGGAGCACAAATCAATTTAATACAAAACCATTTCAATGGCCCACAAGAGATACCTGAATGTCCAGCCTTAGCACTGCAGTGAGTATAATGGGTGCTCCTGACCTACAATGGCAACTTTTCACACAGTTAGCCTCCTCATGTCCTCCCATTAGCGTACCCAGTTAGTCCAGGAATTTGCGGTTAGGGTTGGGACCAAACAGGGATTTTCTGACTTCAGGCATCATCTGTAAAAAAGGGCAACAAAGCCAGAGTTTCAATGGTTATGGTACGTTTTACAGAACAGTGGTAAACACGGAGAACGGCTGCAGCTCTACCTGTTGGGCCATGAGGTCCAGCCTGCTCTCCAGAGTGTTGGCCACCTTGATCTTCCCGTTGTCATTGTACAGTTCCACACCTCCGCAGCTGTTCCCCACACACACACACACACACACACACACACACACACACACACACACACACACACACACACACACACACACACACACACACACACACACACACACACACACACACAGAGTTTGGGAACAAAATAAGCTAAATCGGCCTTCTGCTATATTTACATGCATGTTTTTGTTCAACCCCTCATCTTCAGCTTGATGACATTACTTCCATTTATATTGCTCAATACATTTTTGCACTTCAGTCGTGTCCATGAATCGGGCTGCGTTTGCTTGCTGATTCACTACAGTGGGATGTTTGAAAAAGACATCGGCGTGGACTTACATGTCCGATGACAGAAATCGGTTCTGGTCGATTCGGACGACGATGTTGCTCTTCACCGTGTCTTTATAAACGATAATGTCTCTGTCGATGGCAGCCTGTTGAAGTCATCTTTACATCAGTTAAGGGTCTTCTCTAAACAGTACTGCATCCCGGTGGGTTAGCACCTGATGGTTTAAGCCCTCACCTGTACCATCTCTACGTCCTTCTGCCGGCATCGCACCGTCACCTTAGGCTCTAGTAGCTGATAGAGACCCTGGAAAAGGTGTTACACACATGCAGTACAATGTTAACTCAATCGCCTTTCAGTCTGTAATGAATTTGTAATGTTTGGAAATATATATAACACACACACACACACACACACACACACACACACACACACACACACACACACACACACACACACACACACACACACACACACACACACACACACACACACACACACACACACACACACACACACACACACATCCACTAAAATTATCCATGAGCTATTAAATATACTGATAGCATTTTATTTTATAACATTGTCAACATTGGTTACTTTAGTTAATATCAGCCAATGTACAGCATCTACCACTATTACACATACTGATGCATCCCTACATACAAGTCTAGCATGGAAAAGCAGACAGAGCAATTTACCTGTAAGATCAAGCCCTCTAACAACACAGAGTATCTGGCAGGGTCTTGGGAAATATCTCCAAGTCTCTGGCGGGCCTCGTTCAACAGATCCTGCGGTTAACCAACAATAATACTGACTGTGTGTAGTATCGCATGGTTCACTTATCTGTTGGTCAGTGTGAATGTGTGAGTCGCCAATTGTCAAAGCACTTTGATTGTCCACAGTGGTTGGAAAAACTAAATAAAGCAATCCATTTAACCTTCCAGCCAAGCGGTTTTAACCAAATACATACATCCACTATGCAGTCCTCTAAACACCAGACTACAAGAGAATAGCTGCGAGAATGGAGGACATGCTAAGCCTGTTTCAGTGTGTGCACTAGTGCCACCTGCAGGCAGGAAAGGGTCAGACTTGGCCATGGGCTGGAGACCACATATTCATGACAGGCACATAGAGCAAACAAAACACAAAACAAAACACAAAAGATTCACACACACCAGAACGCTTATAAATGTGTACAATCTTACGAGGCCTGAGGTGTGCCTACTGACACATCAATAAACCTGAGGATACAAATATGCGTATTTTTAACAAGTAATATTCCAAATGTGTAGGTCCGGTAATGAGGAGAGGTTTCCTATGTGAGTGTTAGGGTACATCTGGTGTGGCAGAGAGGATAACCACTGACCACGATCATGTCATCACGAGCCTTGAGGACCTTGAGCCGGGACTGGTTCAGCAGGTTGGACATCTGGCTGTTCTCCATCAGGGAACAGTCCGTGAAAATTACCATTTGCAGGAAATGCAAATTATTAGCATTTGTCAAACACAAATCCAAAACACAAATGTCCGCTCCAAAGCAACAATGACCTGGATTTATTTTTATGCAAGGGTAGTTGCACTTTGTTGTTCAACTGCTGTTCCATGAGGTTGCAATGAAGTTACGCAATAGTGTTTTTAAAAATTTAACATTGTATTTGAGTATTGCATATATCATAATGTACACATTATTTCAGTCAATAAATAACAGCAAAACAAAAATGTATGCTGTGTTTTAAAAACATTTAAATGTAAGCCAATATATTGACACTATATATTGTATCAGCATAACCTTTTCAGTGTTCATAATTGCAAACGGAGATTTAGCATAAACCGTTGTTGAGTCCCATTTTCCCTTAAGGGGTTGTCTATATCCTGTGAAACACCTGTCTTACATTTTCTTGTGCTGTTCAATCTGCTTTTCCTTTTTCTCATAGAAGTCCATGATTTTCACCCTTTGTGTCTGCACTAAACGACCTTTCTCTATGTTGAACTCTTCCTCCGCCTGGAAGGTTTGGGAACAGGGACATCACGTTATGTTTAGCGCTTCCAAAAAGATGCTTGATTCAACATTGGGAGTATACGCGTCTGAAAATACCTTTGCATCAATTTCTTCTGCTTTCTCGTTGGCCTCCTGTTCAATAAAGGCCATCATGTGCTTGATCTGCCAAAAGATGTGCAATGTTACTTTACAAGAACTCATCGCTCGCTCGTACAACCCGATGCTCGTCGACGTCAAGTTTGGAAGGATGTGTAGAGGTTTCTAAACCCGTCTTTTACACAGCAACTTACACCAACATCAACATTGAAGTAAAAGTATCCATTTTGGCATATTGTCTTTTTTAACATAACTTGGTTGCCAGTTTTCGTACGAATGATAATGATGATTTCGTATGAAGTCATATCGGAGGCACAGTAAAGCACAAGGTGCTAAGTTAACAGACGCTTCAACAAAGTTAGCACAAGTTAGCTCGCTGAACAACTGTTGGATTAACATTACCTGTTTCTGGACATCGGCATCGCTGAGCGCCATTGTTAATTCTCGAAATAATGTATTATTAATCTAGCAAATAATGTTGTACAAATAACTTCCCTAAAAGCTCTCCAGGCGCTTCTTCTCACGGTCATCACCACGTGACCCGCTCTGTCATGTGACTCCAGACGTCACGGCAGTGAGCAGCGCCATGTGACCAGCTCAGTCACGTGACTCCAAATGGGGGCGTCACGGCACTTTATTTTGAAGGACGTCTTTATATTCGTATTAATTATTCACATGCAGTTTATTAGGGACATGCTTTTCTAACGATGTTCACTTCTGAGAGCCTATTTGACGGCTAAAGTGGCCCTGTGCTCTTCGTGCTTTTCATGTGGTCTTTTTCATATGAACAATTATGAATGAATAATTATTTCAGCCAAAGCCATCTAATTTACATGTTATGTTTATAATTTTTATCTTCCTGTTATCTACAGTACAGCAAAGTGGCCCTTGTGTAATGCGGACTAAATTCCACACGGCGGCTCTCGGGCCAGTGAGAAGCGTGTCCTTTAGAGCCCGTAACGTCCTACAGAGAGCGTAGCGGGAGTTGGTGAGAAGTCTCTCCAGGCGGTCATCGGGTCGATCCCGGCCCCTTATCCCACGATTCACCAGCCGCACTGCCTTTGTTCAAGGGCAAGTATATGAGCTCATCATGGATTGAACGCTAGCTGTTCCACGTCCGTTCATGCAACACTAAGCTGGCTTGCAGATATATATATATATATATATATATAGTTTCATCAGTCAGCGGACGGGAAAAGGGGGTGTGGTTCATAGCGTCCAAAGAATGATCTAGCGTGCTAGGCTAACGTTAGCTTCTTGCCTCAGAGCGGTCCCATTTGCCGGGGAGCTGACAACGCTGCTACCTGGTGAGGCTGCCCACGCTGTCCGCTCATTGCGAATACGTGTTTCAATCTGGTGCGGACTCCTCGTTTTCTAGCGCGGGGCTTTTATACCATTCATATCTTTATAACTGCAGAACTGAGATGTGTATATCTATTTTTTTTACCTCCCACGTGTCTGCCAATCTGTGAGATGAATGTAATATTTTCTTCCAGTAGAAGTATGGTAATACAACACATCAACCGCGTTTTGGGTTTGTGCTCCGGCCCCTTTATTTGTACTAGTATACATTGACAATATAGCATGTGGTAGATTTGGTTTTCCCTATCCACAAATGTCCGACAGAGATACTTTGGATCTGTGAAATGTCTTTTGCATCTTGTATGTGACAGTTTCAATGCTGAGTGCATGACCACGACTGAGTAAGCCCACATTTGAATTATTATTTGGTTGAAGTTATCTTGGATGTGACTGCGTTACACAAATGGTGACGGTATCAATAATGACATAAATAATGACATTCTAACTTGTTTACTTGTGTTCCTCAGGTTAAACCTGTCCAGCATTGATTGTAACTACTTAATGTGCTCGAGAGAGTCTGAAGGACACCTGTTCAATGGCTGCCTCTGGCTCCACCTCACCCCCCATTACTGTGCCTTATGGTTTCCATTATGAAACCAAGTATGTTGTGCTCAACTACCTTGGACTTCTGCCCACCAGATCACATGGATCCACTGCAGGTCAAGGTGAGAGGGACTGTAACATCTTGGAAACCTTTTCACGCATGTACTACGACATGATGTACACACAATGGAGTACACAGTAGTTTGGCTATTATGTAAATCAGTGGGATCCGTTGTCAAGACATTATATAAAGTGCAATATTCTGCTGTACGGTAGTTAGATTTAAAGTGATAGTTCACTAGTGTAACCTGTCTGTTGGCTTTAGTCCCTTTCATACATCCAGGTGGGATGGTGAGGCTCATGTGCTGAGTCTGGAGTTTAGATTGTTGCCTGTGTTTCTGGCAGGCAGAGAAACACCCCATAGCTGATGAGACACTTTCTGAACTGAATCTTTGACGCCATGTGCCACTGTCATGCATGCCGCCATCTTTACAAAGACTTGCTTGAAATATTGGGACTCATAGCCATCAGTAGATTTCATTATGAAAAGTAAGTGCAAGGCTGTCTTTTCAAATCATGGTATTGTATATCTTTTCAATGATATGGAGAGCGTTGTCGATGAAAGGTTGTTTTACTTATCATATTTTGAGCAGTAATGCTGCTTCAAGCCAGACTGCTGAAGGCATGCTATACCATGTATTTAATTTGCTCATTGGTCACAGGATATAAGTGGAGCTTACTGTCCCATATGCAATACAAACAAGGGATACAAAGAGGGGGCATTGATGAATAGCAGGGAGTCTCTCTCTCTCTCTCTCTCTCTCTCTCTCTCTCTCTCTCTCTCTCTCTCTCTCTCTCTCTCTCTCTCTCTCTCTCTCTCTCTCTCTCTCTCTCTCTCTCTCTCTCTCTCTCTCTCTCTCATATATATATATATATCTATATTCATGCATACCAGGAATGGGTGTAGACGAATGGCTGATCCTCTGCTTCATGCTTGACGAGGTCTGAATCCTGACAGCTTGTCATATGTCATTAGTAGGATTACTCCCACAGCCACAGTGATGCGTACGAGAGTTGCTGGCTGACTAACTAGCAGCCCAGACTAAATGCTGAAGCGGCACCCTGCTTGTGGAAACAAACCCCCCTGCTCGTCTGGGTTCCTGTCCACGTGTGAGAGGAGGGGTGGAGAGGTTTACCACTGTCCTTTGGTTCTCTCTCTTCCCCCCCCCCCCCCCCCCCCCCCCCCCCCCCCGTTCATCCGATGGACCTCCTGCTTGGCGGGCGTGTTGCTGAAGACCCAAAGAACCGCAGTGACGAGTGTGAAGCTATTCAGAGGAGCGGCTCTAGAGAAAACCGCAAGCATCAATACCGGAGGCCAACCGTTCCTAACGGGAACGTTTTGAAGGACGGGACCAGAGTTACTAATTTAGCTGAATAATGGCTTCCCTCATATACAGCCCCTCTCCAGTTAGTGCCTAACTACCTGCCAACGATCCACAGTTAATCTCCTGGGGGATGCAAAGTGCAACAATGATCGTGGTCTTTTCCTTGATGAGTACGCCTTTGGGATAGCTGGCTGTTACCCTCGCAACATGGGGAAGCCCTGCCCTGACATTTCCTTTAAAGGGACAGTGAACCCAAAATCATTTCTGTTGTGCTTTAAGCGTGGTAATAGGTCTAATATGATCTTCAACATAATCTTTGAATTTTGTCACTGTTCGTCACACACTAAACTATGACGGTAGCTAAGCGAAAAACAGGAGTAAAATCCTATATTTCTGCCAGTCTCTGCCAACGTGTGTGTGTGTGTGTGTGTGTGTGTGTGTGTGTGTGTGTGTGTGTGTGTGTGTGTGTGTGTGTGTGTGTGTGTGTGTGTGTGTGTGTGTGTGTGTGTGTGTGTGTGTGTGTGTGTGTGTGTGTGTGTGTGGAGCGCCGTCTGGGCAGCTCTGATGTTGATGTCCGAGAAGCTTCTCAGACGCTTGCAGTACAATGCCACGGTGTGGCCCATTTCATATCCAATATTACTGGTGGTAGCCATGGGGATAACCGGAGCCCCCTCCTCCCTAGAAGTCTCATCCTGTTTGAATTCCAGCTGAAACAGGGTGTTCCCATACACTTTAACTGTTTGGTTTGATGGTTTTGGAGTGGTGAGTGTGTTCGACTTCATATTATGACCTGTTTTAAATGTAGCTGTAGAGTGTACAAGTGTGTTTTGTGTGTGTGTGTGTGTGTGTGTGTGTGTGTGTGTGTGTGTGTGTGTGTGTGTGTGTGTGTGTGTGTGTGTGTGTGTGTGTGTGTGTGTGTGTGTGTGTGTGTGTGTGTGTGTGTGTGTGTGTGTGTGTATTTGTGTGTGTGGCACGTTTATCTCAGGAGATGTCCAGATGTCTGGAGAAGAACAGAGTGAGCGAGAGAGGAACCGAGCGATGAAGGGCGAGGTAGAGGATGAGCTGAGACAACTGGAGGACGAGATTGCCGCCTGTAAGAGAGCGAACCTCTTCCACATGCTCACTCATGATCAATACCGATGCTATTGTTCCTGCGTCACATCTCCGTAGATGTGAGGCGTGTATTGCCGTGTCTAACCTGGCCTCTGGCCTCGGCGTGTCTCCACCCGTTCGCAGCCTTCTCCAGCACCGGCTTCGACCGCCTCTCTTCGCCGGTGTTCAGTCCGCTCAACCCGGTGGCCTCCATCGAGGACTGCCTGGCGGCGCTGGGGGACCGCGTGGCCAAGGAGCTGGGCTCACGCCTGGCCAACGCCGTGCACACGCTCCTGAGCAGGTCGGCCCTCGGGGAGCGGGGTGGGACTGGGGGAGCGGGCTGGGACTCGGGGAGCGGGGTGGGACTCGGGGAGCGGGGTGGGACTGGGGGAGTAGGGTGGGACTCGGGGAGCGGGGTGGGACTCGGGGAGCGGGGTGGGACTGGGGGAGCGGGGTGGGACTGGGGGAGTAGGGTGGGACTCGGGGAGCGGGGTGGGACTCGGGGAGCGGGGTGGGACTGGGGGAGCGGGGTGGGACTGGGGGAGCGGGGTGGGACTGGGGGAGCGGGGTGGGACTCGGGGAGCGGGGTGGGACTGGGGGAGCGGGGTGGGACTCGGGGAGCGGGGTGGGACTGGGGGAGCGGGGTGGGACTGGGGGAGCGGGGTGGGACTGGGGGAGCGGGGTGGGACTGGGGGAACGGGGTGGGACTGGGGGAACATGGCTTAACTCTCTCGCTCTGAGCCGCCGCAGATGGTTTTGGATTTGAGTTTTAGATTCTACCGCTAAACGGACAGTTTAAACGGCTTCCAGACCTCTTGATGTTTCTCTGCCTGTTGTGTTTTGGTTTCTTAGCTCCCTGGACTACCAGAGCTTCAGAGAAACAACACTGGCTGTTTCTATACACACACAGGGAGGCTGGGATGAGGTAGTCTGCCTCCGATATGAAGCCACAGTCATGTTTATTCATCCATTCATGAACTGATAACAGTGCAGTTGCAGTGATGCTCAATGCTGCAAACGCAACACAAGTCTAGAAAATCACCACATAAGAGGGAAACCAAATTCCAATATTGCTAGTAGTGCAATACACATAATATTGCAATAAAAAAATAAATAGAAAAATAGATGTGTACACACACACGCACACATTGGCCTAATGTGGGCTTGTGTTGTCTCCCTCCCTAGGTGCTGGTGCCCCTCGTGTTGCTCCAGGCCCTGCAGAGCGAGGGCATGGTCCTGGCCTCTCTGCTGAGCATGGGGGTTCGCTACCTGGAGGAGGCCGAGGCCGACTACATCATCCAGCACGGGGGATGGGTGAGGGCCATGCACCACACCAGGAAATGATCTCTCATAGGGGGATGGAGCGCTGCTTGAAAGAGACGGGTGTCCTTCAGGATTTGTAAAGTGGAAATATTTTCACTAATCGATTGTTGGATTCTTATTCTGTCTCCAATGATATTTAAGTTTGAGTTCTAAATTTGTTCACACACCTTGAGCTTTCAAGCTGTCATTTACTATTTAAAGAAAAAGCACAATGCTTTTCCCCTATCGGAGTCCATTCTTCAGAGCGTAATCACTCCGTGAGGTTGCTAAGCAACGCAATGTCACATGCACGTGTAAAAGGTGCTGAAGGAATGTGTCAGGTGGCTGCAATGACCTTCCACACATGCATGCTTGGAAGGTGTCTACTAAATATAAATGCATGGGGTCTGTATCCATGTACATACCGGAAATACATGTGCAAACTATATCTATTCTGCCACGGGATTAGCCAGGTATAACTACAAGCCATGGTTTCATTATGTGGTCACACTTCATTTCTTTGTGCTGGAAGTCAATTAGTCACTTAGTTACTGAGTCAATGTTTGTTGGTAACTGGTGCTTAGCATTTGCGCTGATGATTTGGCACACAATAGCATCTCAATGTGCCTTTAAAGTGTTTACGTTTGCTTGATTGCTAACGTTTAGTGTATAATGTTGTGTAAGTGTTGCTCTTGGTGCATGTTGGTTTGCTTTTAATATAAAAACGGTCAAGGTGCATCAAGGGTTTAAGAAGTCTGCAACTTCCTTTTATGATGTTTTCAAACTAAATACTTGGGAATTGACATTATTACTTTTGCTTTATGTCTTCAGTTCGCAAATGTTTCAATAGTAGAAACATTTGATCTTTCTGGACTGAATACTACATTGTATCGAGCAAATGCAGAGATGATTGAAGTACACAATTCCGAATGACCACTAGGGGGCGTGAATAACTAGATTCCTGGATGGTCCTATTAATAATCACAAATCGTTATCTGTAAGCATTCAGGACATATTCTGAATACGAATATCATGAATGAATATAAAAAAGAGCACTATAGCAGGTTGGGCATTTGTGTTTTAAAGTTGCAATGGTTATTGCAATATTACCACAACAAGTCTTAAGCTAAAGTCTTGTTTTAATGTTCCAATGAACAATTCCACAGAAATCTGACATCTGTTTCTCAGGTTTGTCCAGTCCTAACTTCAACCATTCATGCCTTTTACTAAAGATTAACAGCAACTTGTGCAATACCATTCTTTGTTGCAAGTTTGGACTATGGGTTGTCATGTATGATCAGTGAAGTAAGGTTTATTTGTACAGTCCTTTCTCATATTTACAGCCTCAAAGGACTGTAAGGGCACACATTGGACAGACCAGTCAGGATATAAACTCATGCTTCTGTCAGCCATTCAAGCAAGAGATGTCGATGGTTAGGTGTCAGTGGTTAGGTGTCAGTGGTTAGAGCCAAAATGGTTGAAGCGGTTTGTGATCATACTTCTAATCGTACCTATGTAGTTGTACTTAACCTTCCAATCATGCACACACACACACACACACACACACACACACACACAGAGTTGGGCCAGGTTAGCAGTACCTGTGTTCCTCCTTTTACTATTTCACTAATCAAGCTATGTTGATTGAGTAGAAAATACTTTGTCAACTTTTTGAATGCAAGGTAGAAATGCGTCTTCGCCGCACCATTGGATCTGATGGGAGCATCAGATCCCGGGTCGTATCTCCTCTTTCCAGATGTTGATCTTAAAGGGTCACATCGGGCGTCCCTGTGAGGTCACACTAAAGTCGTCACATGACCCGATGCCTTGGGCCACTGGCCCGGCCACCATTATGGCCGTGAGTCTCCCTCCAGCCCACCTTTGCCTCGTGTCGTATTTAACGTGAATCATTTCACAGATCATGGCCCCACTCTCACGTGTTGCGCCACAGTGGGGAGGGAGGGAGGGGGGGGAGGGAGTGAGAGGGAAAAGGGGGGAGGGACAATGAGCGAGATGGCGGTCATACAGAAGAGCGATCCGGATTGGAAGGATGGGAGTGAGAAGGGGCTGGGTGAGGGAGAAAGGGGAGGGGCTGGATGAGGGAGAAAGGGGAGGGGCTGGGTGAGTGGGGAGGGGTGAGGGAGAAAAGGGAGGGGCTGGGTGAGTGGGGAGGGGTGAGGGAGAAAGGGGAGGGGCTGGGTGAGGGAGAAAGGGGAGGGGTGAGGGAGAAAGAGGGAGGGGCTGGGTGAGGGAGAAAGGGGTGGGGATGGGTGAGGGAGAAAGGGGAGGGTGAGGGAGAGAAAGGAGGGGTGAGGGAGAAAGGGGCTCGGTGCAGCCGAGTGAGAGCTCCATTGGTTTGACAGCAGCCTGCGTGTACGCTCCTCTTCCTTCTTTATTAACGTTGGACTCGTCTCTTTTGGGAGCTCCACCTCCTCCTCCGTCTTCAGAAAGGAGATCTCACCGAGTAACAAATAATTGAGGTAGGGTGTTGTGTTCCCAGCTTGGTTGTGATGGGAGAGGTAATGAATGCTGCAGTGATGCATGTGTACGCAGGTCAGTAACCATGCCCTGAAGGACCTTTTGTTCCTCAGCATCGTTTGTCGTTGTTTGTACAAATGTGTCTATATATGAGTGTTCCCTTTTACGTGTTTCTTTTTACAGAAGTCATTTGACCTCTGTTAGGCCGTGACATTTTACACAGTTGAATACATACAGCTGATACAGACCACTTATGATCTATTGCTGGAGGAACGAATGGAAGGAAAGATGTTTCTCATGGTGACAGTTGGTCCTGTATTTAACACTTAAGTATCCAACCTGATAGCTCCTCATATATGTTTGTTGTATACATCTATTATTACGTTATATATATGACATGCTTCATGTTAAAGAAGTTTACACTTCTCGTTTATCTAAATGACGGTAGAATGAATGTGAGGACACAGTGTCCTTACTGTAGTCAGGCACGCACATGCACACGCACACACACAGCATTGTTGCCAATGTTAATTACATCAGGGCACAATAAATATTATGACCTTAATGTGGCGTTCACTTCATTGGGCTACAACAAAAGGCGAATCATAAACTGAGCACAGATGGGAGGGTCAGTGAAAGGGGGGGGGGGGGGGGGGGGTTGGATAAGATGCGCATGCAAAAATCGTACATAGATATTTAAAATAATAGATTTGATTCAAAATCAGGTTGGATTGATTGAACTTGGCAGTATACTGATGGTAATGAACAACGTGATTGTGTTTGTGGTTCTGACTGCCTGAGGACTCTACTTTTATTACAGCCCTTGTTGAATTTGATGAAAGGAGACTCTAGTGTCCAGGAAGTGGCAGAGCGGCAGTTCACGGCCCAACCCTGCATAGAGGTCACCAGCACAATGCAAGGTGGCGTTGCTCTTGTGGATTTGGTAGGCAAAGCTCAAGGCTAAGGCCTGGCAACGCTCAAGGCTAAGGCCTGGCAACGCTCAAGGCTAAGGCCTGGCAACGCTCAAGGCTAAGGCCTGGCAACGCTCAAGGCTAAGGCCTGGCAATGCTCAAGGCTAAGGCCTGGCAACGCTCAAGGCTAAGGCCTGGCAACGCTCAAGGCTAAGGCCTGGCAACGCTCAAGGCTAAGGCCTGGCAACGCTCAAGGCTAAGGCCTGGCAACGCTCAAGGCTAAGGCCTGGCAACGCTCAAGGCTAAGGCCTGGCAACGCTCAAGGCTAAGGCCTGGCAACGCTCAAGGCTAAGGCCTGGCAAAGCTCAAGGCTAAGGCCTGGCAACGCTCAAAGCGAAGGCCTGGCAACGCTCAAGGCTAAGGCCTGGCAACGCTCAAGGCTAAGGCCTGGCAACGCTCAAGGCTAAGGCCTGGCAACGCTCAAGGCTAAGGCCTGGCAACGCTCAAGGCTAAGGCCTGGCAACGCAACACTAACAACACAACTGCCTTTAAGAAAGCTGTGATACTAAAACATTTCTGTGACTTGGCAACCACCCTGTGGCTTCCAAACAAGGAAGGGGTGCTGCGTGATATTTAACTGAGTTCTCTTCTTGCCACGCTGGCTGGAGTGTGTCAGGACCCGTCAGGTGGCGTCTTGCAGGGCGGATGCCACACCTCTTTACGTGAGCGCCGTTCAGCTGCAGGGTGGAACATGTCTGCTGTGGCGCAGTATTCCTCTCAGTGTCACGGCTTCTAGTCCAGGCTGCAGAATCCACCAGTCAGCCTCGTAATCCTCAAACAGCCAGCGTAGGCTGGCCTACTTGTGGCGTGCACATGTCTGCCGTGGAAAGAGGCTGGTGGGTCGACTATTAAGGTCAAACATTCATCCAGCTTTTATTAAAGTATCAACCGCTACTCCTTTTATTCATGACTGGCCTCACAGTTATAGACTCAAGCTGCCCTCTTATTTTAGATACACACATCAAGAAGAACATCTTTCTGATCCATAGAAGAAAGTTTGGCCTTGTTGTCAAAACGTTAAATCTCTGCCATTGTATACCTTGATACTTTTTACATTCCATTTTTCTATAGTCCAGTTAGATTTACTTTCCCCCGGGGAAATGCCCCTCATCTCTCAGCGGTATTGTGAATAGGGTTGGGGGAGATGGAGACTTTCTATTGGTTCCTCGGTGGGGATGGGGAGACCTTGTATTGGTTCCTCGGGGGAGATGGAGACTTTCTATTGGTTCCTCGGTGGGGATGTCTTATTCTTGGACATTCTTCCTTTTCGTATTCGTCCCTTGTGTCCTCCATCTTGTGATGGCACTAGATTTGTTTGTTGTCATATTTTCCCCAATCTGTCAGCGATGCTTCGGTTTGTGAATCTTCGGTTTTGCCGCAGCCAGGTTGAGTTGCATGCGGTCAGTCTGTCAGTCTTAAATTATATTTGTAATAGTTATCCTCTTAAAAGGACTATGGACAAATGGTAAGACACGTTTGTTTTTTGTGTGTTTATCAAAGTAAGGAGCGCAAACACTTCCTTTGTCGTGGTGTTGCAGCAATGCCCTCGGGAGGTGGAATTGTGCTGGGGTTATTTTTGATCGCTGATACAAATCAGCTGACGGCTGGGTAGATGTGGCTGGAGATTAAGCTTTCCTGATGTCTCTGCTCTCTGGTTCGCGGCCTGGGTAATCCTTCTGGAAGCATGTCCTTGAAAGGGATTCAGTGGTTCTGATATTCAGTGGTTGATGACAAAAAATGTGGAATGAAACAAGTAATGTAAGTTCACATATAGAGATGTTTTCTACTGCACTGATTTACATTTAGTCATTTAGCAGCGCTTTGATCCAATGCGACTTACAGCTGAGGCTGAGAACAATGAAAGCTAGGGATTTATTTAGTGTCGCTACGATGGATGGACACCATTACGTTTGAACTTGAATGTACATGTATTTGCCCTTAACTCTGGCGCGCTGCGTGTAACATGCGTTTGATACACGGCTATTATATAACGGAGTATCTGGTCACAGATGGCCCGTTGTGCTAGTGTTCCCTACCACTAGGGGGCATGCAACTTGAGCAAATGTTATGAAAAGATTTGCATTCATTAGATTTGTTATAGCTTCCTAAAATACAAAAATAAAGAAATCTTCATTGCTGAATGCACTTACTAAGCAAGTCCCTTTGGACTACAGCGTCTTCTAAAGAAGTGTAATGTAAAGACAAATGTTTGCCTGACTGCCCCTCCCTCCTCAGGCCACCGTCTTTACCCTGGCGGAAGAGAAGGAGCCAGGCGTGATCATCGCCGGGGACAGCGACGACATCTACATCCTGTCAGGAGAGCAGCACTCGGACCAGCTCAGCACGCCGCCCTCTCTGTTCTGCGCCGAAGACAACGGCAGCGGCCCCGGCTCCTGGCAGACGGAGAGCTTACCCGCGTCCCTGGCCGGCCACGAGTCCTGGGCCCACATCGCCATGACGGACCCCGAGGACGCCAAGAGCCTGGACAGCAACGAGGGCGCGGCCCTAGCCGAGGAGCGCAGCGACAACAACTCCTCCAACTCGGACATTGTGCACGTGGAGCGGGAGGAGGCCGAGCTGCTGGAGGAAGCGGTCGAGGCAGGAGGAGCCGCGGAGGAGCCGGGGCCGCAGGAGGAGGAGCCGGGGCCGCAGGAGGAAGAGGTCGAGGCAGGAGGAGCCGCGGAGGAGCCGGGGCTGCAGGAGAGCACGATGAGCATTCTGGGGACGGAGAGTGATCTGGCCGAGCTGAGAGCCCAGTTCAGGGAGCCGGGGTCGTCCCTGGAGGAGCCGGTGCTTCTCGAGGCGCCAGAGATCTTGTTGACGCTGCACCCTCTGGCCTCCTCAGAACCAGAGCCACCGGTCCAAGCCCACGATGCTGCTGAAACTGTCGGGTCACAACCCGCACCTTTGGCTGTTATTGCAATAGAACCGGACCCTGAGCCAGAGGTGCTGCATGCTGCTGACCCAGCTCTTGGGGAATTGGCACCCCCATCCCTAACAATGGAGACCTCCACCCCTGCTTCCACGGAGCCCCGGCCCACCCCAGAGCCAGCTCCAGAGGCAGAGCGGGATGAAGTCCCTCTCCAGGCGGAGGAACCGCAGTCCGGGGTGCAGATTGTGGCAGAGCCTGAGGGTGTGGTCCTCCTAGCTGCACCTTTATCCCCACCGGTAACTGAGGCCCCTGTGGAGGCCCGGCCCATAAAGCCCGTGGATCAGCCCGAGCCTGAGCCCGACTCAGAGTTCCCAGTGCTGCTGTTTGGGGGTGCGGTGGTGGCTCTAGTGGCGGTGGCGGTGTACGGCGCCCTGGTCTACAGGAGGAAGTAAAACAGAGCAGCCGTTTCTTTATGTCTCCACCCTCAGGGAAGGACCAGTTTAAGGCGGATGCAATGTTCGAGGACATTGTGCTAGAAATAAGGTTCGATGCCCATCTTCCAACAAGTGGATTTGGTTGTCATAAGATTAGGCTGGTTTGGTTTTTCTTTGTCTCTGATGCTTTTGAATGTTTCAAATCTGTGACCGGCCCCTCCCCTACCTGGTACCGAGACTTCACTTCCTAAGGTCCCTGGGTTTCTATGTCCCTCACAATATCCTACCGTGTACACACAGGTGGGGGATAACATGTACTTCCTCGACCTTGTCTTTGATTTCCTATTCAGTTATTGTACCCGTTAGGTTGTGTTCTTGGAACAAGGACTGGAAGTTGTTTGGATTTATGTTTTCTAACTGTTTTGTTCTGTCTGCATTTCTTGGAGGGATTGCTATTTAGTGCCATCAGATCTTTTGATGACACAAGGTATATTGACTATTTTATCCAGCTTCTGCTGTTCACCAACATGGATACACAACTTGGCTTTCTTAAAGTCATGTGACTAAGATTTATTGGCCAATCTTGATTCCTCTGAAAGACATTAAAATACTTTGCCCACTGATTTTGTTTTCACTCATGCCATTTTTTTTCTCATTGTTATCTGGTTTGATTTTGGTAAAACTGGCCAACAGAGATTGCATTGCAAGAAGTCTGAGTGCATTTAACAGAAAAGGTTAAATATTACCAAAATAGTGAATTCTGGTAAATTTAGACCTAATAAATAATACCTATATATATTATTTGATTAAGACTTAAGTTTTATCCACTGCCATTCCAGCATAAAGCTGAGCAGGTTCTTGGTGTGGAAAAGTGGTGTGATAAATGCATAGCAGTACATATTCTCTCACCCTTAACCCCACTTCCTGTCTTGTGAGTATCATGCAATGGTTTGACTTCCTTTCTTCAAACTTCTGCCAGTGAAGAACCATTTTCTTTTAGTACCTTTCTTGAGTCAACCTGTAATGTGCCTACAAGTTTCATTCTGTCTTTGAACATAGATCGTTATTGACCCAAATGCAACCAAGTACTGGTTCTCTATGACTAAGTAAACCGGAGGATTTAATGTCATACACAGTAAGTATTAAAGTTTTTGATGCTTTTGTCCAACACTTCAGGCCATCGCTAATTGGGCCTGAAAAGTTAAGTTTTAAATTATTTGGAATAACACTGAACAATTTTTATATTGACATGCTGTCTCAGTTCATTTATTGGGTAAGACAATCCAAAAGTTATTTTAAAGAAATGTGTTGAGTGAAGTTACCAAAAAGAATAAAGTCACCTGAGTGGGGACAGCATTTCTTAGTATCTCGAAGGGACAACGCGAGGTCAACCTACGCTGCCTGATGGACCAGTGTTGTACAGTAGAATTCAGGAAATAAATACAATTCAAAGAAATGATCTTTGATTTTTCATTCTACAGCAAATGGAATTTGTTTTAATTTTTGACATATTTTGCATACATCAGTCAACACAGGAGGCCCATTTTTCCCAAATGTACAAACTTTTTCCACACCAGTGAAGGATCACAGTAGAGAACACATAACAAAGTACAAATCCGACAACAGTCGTAAACATTCTGAAATCACTCCTAGCGATCCCCGAGTTGATTAGTAGAACACTATCCAACGTGTGAGGTTCTAGGGAAGGTACTGCAGTGTGGTAGCAAAGAGGCTTCTCAGAAGTCGTGGCGTCCTCTCACACACACCCTTCACTAAGGTGAGGGCCAGCGCCATCATGACCCTTTCCTGGGGCAGGTCCAGCCCCCGGCTATTCTTCACAACCCATTCCACTTCCAGGGTAAGATGAGCTGTCCACATCTGATGGGTAAAGGAAAAACACGACCGGTGAGGGAGGCCCTAGTCCAATGATAAGAATAATGACAACACTAACTCATGCACCACCACCCATGTCATTTCATAGTCCATCAATTGTGATGAAACGGCTAATATATTGTGATGAGTGGGTGGCACTGAAGGGGGAGTATAGGGCTCAGACTGGTGCCAATATACCTGTGTGCAAGGCTGTTTGCGGGACCAAGTCCTACTAATAAAGCGCATTATTTCCTGTAACCTGTTGGTGTCTTTTACGTGGGTGCACCGTAGCAACATTTCTGGGCTCTCTACACTCTCCCTTTAGAGCAAGGTTTATTACAATATCAATGTGAACGCAAGAGTCTGGTACTGTCAAAAGAACGTATTGTTACACACCAAACATAAATATCCATGCGCTACCAGCCGTATATTCCCAACTCACGTTTGTTGTGGAGTTATCCAGTTTCTTGGCAAGACTGGCGGTGGCCCGCCTCAAAACACTCTGCTCAAATTGGTCTGCGATCTCCCTCAGTGTCGCAGTCAATTCCCCCAGGTCCTCTGCATTGATTTGATTGGCTGTAGATCAACAACAGATGGGTTATGAGGATCACTGATATTTAAATATCGGGCATCTGGAGACCACAACATAATTGATTGTGATCCTGGACAGTACCAACTGACCACACAGTGTGGTTCCCGCAAACTCAGAAATCAACTATTTTTATGCTTTCAGCGGCGGGGAGGCCTGCTTGGATTCATTTTTGTTTTTGTCCTTGAGGCTAGCACATGACCCAGCATGTGAGTCATTACATTTCAGAAGCTAACCTTCAACTAATCCCAAAATTATGCTTTTCTCCCACAACATTCTGGTAAACTTGTGGAGAATAGCCTACACACAGATCCATACGTTATATTACTATGTTTAGATAAAAGAGCTAAAAAGGTACGCCCATAGCTCGTGATGTTTCCTTCCTGCTTGAGACAGAACGCACCCGGTAGCTCCACCTGAGGCTGGAGCTCTTCCAGTAAAGCTCTGGTGTTGCTAGGAACGTGTCCGTCGGTTTCCAGGTCTCCACGGTCCCGTTTGTAGGGGGAATTCGAGTTGTAGTCCTTGGTCACCGCCAAGTCTCTGCCCAGTGAGTCCAGTTCCTGCTGGAGTGCAAGGCTTTTACAGTCGGTCTGTCCCAGAAAGGACAGAAAGACCAAGGCATTATGTACTCCAGAAACACCTCCAGGTATCTCCATCGAACAACGCCGAAGTCGTCCAGAGACGTCCCCAAACTCAGCCGCTGAAACATAAGCGCACACAGACGGATTTAGCACGGCTGAGCCTGGGCGCTGGGCGGCGGTGTGTTTAGACGCAGGTCCGGGAGACGCTAACGACGCTAACACTACTGCGTTGCTAACGTAAAAGCCCAGTCCTGTATTCAAGTGAAAGAAACAAGTTCATAGAAAAACTAGGACGGGTTCAAACACCCTGAAACTAACTCACCCTTTCGGACAAAACAATTAGCCGCCGATGTAGAGTAAGCAAACAAAAATAAAGCCGCAAGTTCAAGTTCCTTCAAATTCTTCTAATACTTTTTCTTCTTCTTATAATACTTTTTCTTCTTCTTCTTCCTCTTCTTGTAATACTTTTCCTTCTTCTTATAATACGTTTTCTTCTTCGGCGTTTATTAGCGGTGGGCGAGCAGCATTGAATTAGGTGCATTATACCGCCACCCACTGACCTGACTGAGTGTCGGAAAGAATAACACATATATATATACAAAATTGAAGACATACATTGTGGGTCCCTTTTTCGACAACTTACAATACATAAAATCCAAATAAAACACGTACAATATTTTTCCAGAGTTTTACAATCCATTATAATTAGATACTAAATTAAAAGTTCAATTACCACTAAGAATTGTTTAGTTGCTTATTCTTGACTACATTTACGCCGACGCAGATATTCTATCTGTCAGAAAATGTACCCCTGCTGCCTCTGGGATTATACATCTGATATACACTAGAATCATTGGGGCTAGGATTAGGATGGACCAACCCATACTCAACTCCCCTAAAAAGATGTGGACTTTACCAGGGAGGAAATGAGGTGCCTGTGTGAAGCGATGTGTGAACACCAGGGGTCTGGGAACCTCGTCTCTTGAGCAGCATCTTCAGCCCCTGGCCTGATGCTGCCTGGGAAGGCTTATGTATTTCTCCTAATTTTACATACTCCAATCCTCAAAACCTTAGACAAAATAAATTATATATTCAAATAACTCTAAACAAAACATTTGTTAAAATGTATGTGTGCTCACACCACCAGGTCAAAGGTCAAATTTGCATCAACAAAGCCATTTGTCATAGGGTCGTAACATTTTGAGACATGTTGTATTGTTATCCCCTCTCCTTTGGCCACTTAGTCAGGTAATCAATCATCACACAGATGCATTGATTCTTGAGTCATCGACAGCTTTATAATTAGTTCCATTCCAATTAGCTTAATGGGTTGTTTATGTCAGATGTCAGTGTCATGGATCATCATTTGTACTAGCTCATAACTACTCTTCATAACATTTGACGCACATTAACACATTTTACATTCACAATGATGTGGAACATCCATTTATTGGAGTGTACTCCCCTTCTGCTTGAGGGAGGCCTTGGGCCACTGCATCAAAGGAAAACTAGAAATAAAAGAAATGACATAAGAGAGAAACCATTCCAAGCACAACTGGGACAATGCTTGACAATACAGCAGACATTAATGTTAACACACTATGAAGGTATTTCAAGCATAATAACCCATTTGATGAGGTCTGCCCACATTCCCAGCCAGTATATTTTGGCTTCCCTCGTTCTTCAGATCCCACAATGTGCTACGATGCTACGTGCAGGTCTACAAATACTTTGTTCGCCTCCTCTCTATCGTAGAGCCTTTATTTTTAATTGGCCTCTGCGTTTTAGTAATTTTGTTGTAGTAAATGGTGTGTCTTTTCAACTTTACAGGATACATTCTGTAATCGTAAATGAAGCTTTCCCCTTTAATGATAACACATTTATTGTTAATTGTTCATGACTTCTTCAAATGAAGACCAAATACATTTGGTATTCGATGACCAAAGGGGCCTTTCTGACAAACACTCATCTAGACATTTAAAATGCTTTTAGGTGTATACATAAAGCAACCCACACCTTGTTCGATAAAATGCTTAAAACTTTTATTTACACAATAAAACAAAAATAGGACATGCTTGTGTTACAAACTGTAATAGAAGTCCATCTAGTTTAAATGACGCCCTCAATAAATTTGCCAGACATCGGAAGAATTACAAACTTCCATGACGTCTGACATCAGCAGGCAAGGGTTTCCTCCAGATACTTTGACAAGAGCCAGCCACAACCTATGACTGAAGGAGTATGGAGGTGTCGTCTCGTATTGCCATCAGGGCTGGGTTTCACATTTAGTCTGAAAAAACGATCTATTTCTGCTGAAAGGTCCAGTCAAGTCCTCAGTGCCGTAGCAGCCCACAAAGGGGAGCGGTTCCTCAAATCCAATGGGTCAACTTAATCCTCACGCTATTGTCAATTAGAACGCAGACCCCGGACAGTCAAAGCTCATGGATCGGCCTGTGTTTCTACCAATCAGCCTCCTCCCCGCTTTCAGTAGAGACCCTGTGTCGGTGGATCCCTGCAGGCCTGGAGGAAGCATCTGCTGTGGGGACAGCGCTGCCAAGCGGGCCTCCTGGAGCTCCCTGGACAAGAGCACATGGACTTAAGGGGTGTAGGCTTTCCCTTCTCCATGTAAAGGCAACAGAGAAAGAATGGGATGCATGGGGAACACGCTTTCTGTACATAGATTTACTGAAGAAAAGGACGATTCCCCAGTGGTTAGCGTTTAACAAAGGATGCAATCAAGTGGTCCAAACATTGAACTCTGTATGTGGCAAGTATCAATTACATGTTGAACACAAAACACAATGAGTCGTAGCTCACTATGCAGAGAATATGTATGGTCAATCTTTTCACATTTATTGCAAAGCCTGTTTAATGGCGACATTATTCAACTCAACCAACACATTTGACTTGTAGCACTCAATGATGAACGCATGCAAGGAGTTACGGTTACTATTATTGTTAAGAGAATCCTATTGCATCAGCCATGCCTTAAAAAGGTGAAGTGTGTAGTATCAAGTAGCATCTACCCACCCCCACCTTTCCAATGACAAAGGAGAAGCTGCGGTGGCCTGTACTGTGTAAGGTGCCATTATGTAATTACAGCCATGTCATCATCTATGATAGCGTCGAGAAGCCAAGCGATGAGGTTCCTTGAAAGAGCTATTAATTGTATTTAGTACAAGTTATTGTTTTCATGGGATTATACAGTAAATAAAACCGATTTATAAATAGTATATTCGATTATTGCCAAGTTTGTTTGGCTAAAGGCCACTCAATTCTACACACTGCACCTTCCACCGCTTGATTGCAGGATACAGCTGAAGGATATAGCCGTATTTGCACCATATCATCTGTTCCTACTTTTCAAGCATGGCTGTCCTGAACTTCTCCACATTGAGCTCTCTACGTAGCTCAGTGGCCAGACTTCCTGTCCGCTCCTTTCTCAGAACGGCGTGCTTGCACAGCGCTCGAGCCGACGGCCGTTGGGTTGGCTCAGGATCCAGCATCAACTGACAAACAAAAACAAGTACACAGCGTTAGGACACCATTTTGTCTTTCCCCATTGTGGTTCATTGGTTCTTGTACATTCCTTTTTGAATAACCACTGGCAGTGAGGAAACTAAAGAAGAGCGAACATGATGTTGGACCCACGAGGGAGTACCTGCAGCAGGCTTCTGAAGGGAGGAGAGAGCTCCAGGGGCAGGCGTGGTAACTGGCCCTTCCTAAGGCTGTGCCATTCATCTCCATTTTGGGGCAGAGGTGGAGCACCAGCAGCCAGCAGCACAGTGAGACACAGGGCAAAGATATCTGCCTTAGTGAGATTGCTATAATCCTAGAGAAGCAAGAGCATGCAGAGATCTTGAGGCACTGCTTACAAAAGAACTGTAGGCCATGCCAAAAACACGTTTGTTGTGGGGAGTTTACATGACGTGGTGTACTGATGTTCAAACGACAGAGCAGTTTACCTCCTGTAAGATCTCACTGGCAAGAAAGCGGCTGTCTCCCTCCTCAACCTCTGGACTGGTGAATGATGTCACATGACCCAAGTCCCCTGCACAAAATGTCATGGAGTGGGGAACGACATGCCATTGAGATACAATAACAAGAAGGATAAGAATAATTTAGGTGGGAAAAAAAGAACTATATGGACAGTAATAAGTTCATACCAATTTTATAAATGACTCCTGCTGAAGAGCTTCCATCGTCTTCTTCGTCACTGTCCTCTTCATACTCTGCACTTTTGCCCTTCTGCTGGCATATGAATATATTGCCTACAGAAAATATAAATAAAACCACACAAATTGTCAACTTTAGTAATATTAACATGAGTCTTAACGTCCAAGTGCATGGAAGTGTCAACGCCAAAGTCAAATTTGAATCTAAAGCCAAAATTGCCACTGATTTGCACCCATTAGCAGTCAGTGTATTACTTTAACTCAGCAGGTAGAACACAAAATGAAATCTAAATATTCCGGTCATTTAATACAAGTAAAGAGAATACACCTCACACATTGGCTTTCAACCATCAAGTGTACAATCTTAGCAACAGGTACACTTTTTGTTCATGTAGTGCAAGAGCAAAACGTACACAAAACGCCATTAAAAACCGAATTACTTGGCTTGATGTCCAGGTGGGCGAGGCCTGAGCTGTGGATGTAATTCAGACCCAAGGACACCTGCAGGAGAAGGTCCTTGAGCTCCTCCTCTGAGAACAGCTCACCCTGGGCCTCCTTCTTCATGATGGAGTCGTACACGCTTCCACCTGGGGCAGCAAAACCAATCAAGCAATGCAAGGCGCTGAACACGACAAACACACTTTTTCAGTTTTCATTTTGGAATTCCAGCCCCATGACATGCCAGCTCACCATCACAGTACTCATTCTGAATAATCATGTGGTCATCTTCGGCCCATGCTGAATAATAGCGAACTACGTGAGGATGATGACCCAGAACGGCGTGCGCATAAACCTCCTTCAGGGCCAACTGTCTGAGGAAGGCAGACATGAAGGGCTAACTAGTTAAAAGCCCAGGAGCTTTAGACAATGTACAAAGGCAACTAAGCCAACGTCAAGTAAGAAGGGCCGCGTTTTGTACGAGGTCCGACGATGACTCACTCGTTTGCCGATCCTGCGAGCGGTCTGCGGAGACGTTTGATGGCGTAAAAGCAGCCATCGAGTCTTTTCACACACTTGAAGACGGCGCCAAATTCCCCCACTCCTATGTGTTCCAGCTCCAAAAACTCACTCTGGTACCGCGACAGCATGAAGGCCTGGACAGCCTGCCTCTGCCCACCAGATGGAGAGACTCGTGATTATGACGACAACAACAAAGACCATGGAGAAAGGAGAGACATGGAGACTGGTTCAGCCCAGCTCAAACAGACATCAAACATCTCTTTTGAACATCGTCATCTATGCGAACATCGTGTTTGAACAGCCTTGTCAGTATTCAACTATGCCTAAAAAGCATGAGATTTCGACTCATGCAGTGGGTGGATGTCTGACAGCTGGTTCTTTAATGCTTCCCTGAATCTTCCGGAAGAAAGCCATATTTCAACCCTTACACTTTTTGGACAGGAAGTGTGGAGGCAGCAAATGACAAAGCATGATGACAACAAAACCGGTTCATGTGATCAAAATAGAAAAATTGATTTGACCGAGTGAAATAGATTTACCTTTGGTGGGATGAAGGCTTCGTCATCCTCCTCAGACGACGCAAGGCTGTGTTTCAATCTGAGAAGAGTTTGACCTTTAGTCTCACAGGAGGCAGAGCCTACACAAAACCTGTTGGGGGTCTGATTACAATCCTATTAAATCAGTTTAAACCATGAGTAAGACTGACCATGGACATATAAATAGCACAATTATGATATGTAGTGCATCAACAGACCTCTTAACATGGCTGTGTTGTCCTGAACCTGGTCCCAGTGGTCATTCCAACTGGGACACAAGCAGTAAATAAAGACTGACTTGGATGAAAATAGGGCGCTTCAGACAAAGCCCCTTGTTTTCATACTCCTGCCATCATGCAAATTGACTACTTCTCCCTGACCGATCAAGATCACACATGGTGCAATGTTCCTAAAGTAAGGAACCATTGTGCGAGGCGATTTCACCTCGGTGCATACTCGTGTTCAAAATCCTCGTCGTCACTTCTACAGATCTTCCTCTTGTTTTGCTCACTGCTTCTGCAAAGGATTCTGGGCGTGAAGGGGTTCACGTTGACATCAGGAGTGTGGCTGTGGCTCAGGCTAGAGTCTGCAAACGCAAAGGACGACCGCAGGGTTCTTTGACTAACTCTGATCTTGGCGATGGAGCGAGGCACGGACGACTTAGATAGCAGACTCTGTTGAGGAAACGAAAAGGTGTTTTTTTTTCGGAGAGACTGGATCATTATCTGAAGGCCCAAACTGGTTTCAACTTCACCTTCGGTGTACTTGGAGAGTCACAGAGCCTAAGCTTGTTTAAGGCCGCGTAAGGGATAGGGTTGACGGACTGTGCGATGCTTCTACTGCGGTGGCGATTCGCCCTGGGGGTCCTGCACGCAGAGCCTGGACCCTGGTTGGAAGAGATCCTAGAGAGGCAGTAGTCAAAAACGTCATCACTGCTGCTTCCATCGTCTCCGGAGCTACAGAACTCTAGCTGCTGGGCGATCCCTTCAAACGCCATCGTCGGGGCTTGGTAAAAGTAGAAACAATAAGTAACAATACAATAAGTCACGCAAAAGGCTTGACAATATGCTCCCCGTAGCACCATACAGTCAACCGAATAGTAGCGTATCAGAATTTGCAGTTTCAGACTTATTAAAAGAACGTAAAAAGACCATAATACTCACGAGCAAATCGGCTGTCCGACCACCACGCTTGAAATTCGCGCTGGGTATGTTCATAGTTTCTTGATTAATTAATCATGCCACACCTTTAACAGTTCCAGCCATCCGATTGGCCAAAGATAAACAATTCATACGTCGACGTGACACATGCAGAAAGCGGATGCTTTTGACGCGTTTAATTCGTCGATGCTTGTCAGGTGAAACCTTGTAATATTGCGTACTTGTTTTGTATTTCATAATTTACATAATTACAACATAAACGTTTTGGACCTGTTCTGTATATAATATAATATCCTTACCGATGTCTGTATTTATAATGCATTCATTGACCTGATGCACTTTACAATAAATGGTTAATGGTTAATTGAGGCGGACAAATTAATCCAAGTAAGTCCATGACAAAGAAGTACGCACAAGAATTGGGCCTTCGTTAATGATGAAGTAGCCCACGTGAGCGGAAGTGTGTGACCTCATCAAAACACTGACTGGCTCGGGGAGGCAGCCACACTGTGGATGTGACACGCTTACTAATAACCGAATCGCAGCAGCGGGGAATCATGGTATTGCCGTAACTGTTTCCTCGGAGCGGTCTTCGGTTTACTTGTGTCAGCTGAGTGCGTGTCGTCTCCCTTGGACTCCTCGACAGCACCATGGTCGAGCAGTCGGACCGGGCTCGGCTGCTTGACTGGGAGGAGACCCCACCACCCGTACCAACCCAGGCGGTTCCCTCGTCACCCGTGAAGCAAAATGCACCGGAGGAAACTTCTCCGCCAGACGGTCGCACACGGGGTGGCAGTGCGCCTCGCCCTGGGTGGGGCACCGCTAACACAAGGGGTCCAAAGGGAACAGCTGTTGTCGCCAGCGGGGAGGACAGGCCAGCCCGGCTCCGAGTGGATCACTCTGTCCCCGGGTGGGATATAGCAAAGTCCCTTGGTGCTGATCACATTGGCGTCTCGGTGAAGGAGCAGTGGGAGGAAAAGGATCAAATCGTGGCTGTATTCGTCGTTACCTTCGACACAAGATCAGGTAAAAGTAGTATGGCTGGTGGGCCTACTGTTAAATCCTGAACAAAGTTGACGTTCAATGGAACAGGATGCGTCTCATGCAGAGTGTAAAACACTGACATGAGCTCATTCAGTGGTCACTTGTTAGATTTACTTTCGTTGTTTCTCACTTCTCTTCTTTGTCCTTGACTCGAATTATACAGGAAGTAGTCAGGAATGGAGAAAGTGAATAAAGCCTCACATTATTTGTATTTTCATTGTGCTTTTGAATGACAGGCAACATGGTAGAATGGTCCTTGCCCCAGGATATGGATCTCGACGGAGTGGAATTCAAATCGATTGCCAGTGGCTCTCACCGGATCACCAGTGACTTCATGTAAGCATCCTATCCCAAAGCCGTAAGCTTATCGATGCTTATCATTATGGTCATTATGAGGAATATTATCATCAGGTCTCTGGAGCCTGGATCAGTGTGTTTGTGTAGCACACATTAACACACATTAACAGTACAATGCGTTCATTCTTTTCTTATCGTGCATGTTTATCTTCTCCGGCTAGATATTTCCGTAAAGGTTGTTATTTCGGACTGGCCTGCTTTGCCAACATGCCTGTGGAGAGTGAGCTGGAGCGGGGAGCTCGGATGAAGTCTGTGGGTATTCTGTCTCCGTCCTACACCCTCCTGTACCGCTACATGCAATTCCTGGAGAACCAAGTAAGGCAAGTGTTTACCCAAGCGTCCTCCTGGCTGCTCTTAATGTGTGTTTTAATGTGGTCTTTTGTGTTGATTGTCAATCTGTTTGGTCTGTTGCCTTATCTCTGCGCTCACTGGGTTATGCACCTTCGGCCTGCCTCCCTTAGTGCTCGACTGCTGGTTTGCAGTCCCAGCGCCTGCTATGGTCACAGGAGCTTATTTGCCCGTAGCTTTTGTTTCAAGTGTAAAACGTTGACAAGAAAGAGAACAAACCCAGTTTCTGCTCTTCCATTCACTATGCGTTACCAGTTGGTCTCAGACCCCTTATGGAAGAAGACCATGTCCTTATTGGTGAGGCTTAAACTACTATTGTATTCTAGCGAGGAAGGGTCTGGTCTTTTATACAAACATCTTTTATATATCATGTGTTCGGGAAAGTGTGTCTCTTGAATATATCAGAAGTCTGCATTAAAGACAAGTCTCCTACACACTGCCCATATGAGCAGGTATTCTTGGGTCAGGCTGCACAATTTATCTGAGGAGTATAAAGAGAAATGATCGATTCTTTCCGCTTCTTTGATCCTGAGACTTTGTGTCAGGAATGACTAGACTGTGCTGGGACAGGATTACACCGCCATTTCTTGTGGCATTGAGTAATGAATCTACTAATAAGCATTTTTAAGAAGGCCTGTTGCTACTCCTTATACTTTTAACCCTCTACTCTCCAACCTTCAATTATAAATGGACACATGACCCTGAGCGTGCATGAAGTGTGTGCTGGGTGTGTAACCCACCCAGCTCACGGTGTGTAACCCACCCAGCTCACGGTGTGTAACCCACCCAGCTCACGGTGTGTTCTGGGTGTGTAACCCACCCAGCTCACGGTGTGTTCTGGGTGTGTAACCCACCCAGCTCACGGTGTGTTCTGGGTGTGTAACCCACCCAGAACACGGTGTGAGCGTACCAGCCTGTGAAGCAGCAGCTGCTGTGTCTTGCAGACTGCAGCTCCGGTGTCCCGGCCAGTACTCCCCACTGGAGGCCTTCTACGAGGACAAAAAGGCCATCCTCCCTCCGCTGGCCAACGGACAGGTCACTTCCTGCCCGACCTGGAGCGTGACCAACATCAGCCGCTGTATGCACCCGGAAATGAAGGTCAGAGCTGGCCCACACTGATGCACGGCCCCAAACCGTTTCCTCATGCACGCTACGCTACGAATTCACTGACCAAGGATCCTAACCGCACGGGGAAATTGTGTTCCACCTAGCGTGGATGTGATCAAATAAATATCAATATACAGGTTAGATGTCGTGTTTAGATTTGAACTTAATGTGAATTAAGGTTGGACATGGACAAGTAACCAGGGCTCCTTCCTGCAGATCACCCACCCAGCGGGCTGCATGTCCCAGTTCATCTGCTTCTTCGGGGAGCAGATCATGGTCCTGTGGAAGTTTGCACTGCTGAGGAAACGCATCCTCATCTTCTCCCCTCCCCCTGTGGGCGTGGTCTGCTACAGAGGTCAGAGGTCGCACGCACACACACGCACACACACACACACCTTCTGTAACAACCTGTCCCAGGTACCATAGAACCCTATTTGACGTCGAATACACATTCAAATCATATTGAACATATCATTGACTTTAGCATAGCCCGCTGTGGTTATTGAACATCAAACTCGTACACTTTCCACACACCACCAGAAGCCGTGGCTTACGCTCCCAGCCATGCCGTGAGGTACGTGGTCCAACGTGCTTGTCCTATTCCCTCAGTGTACTGCTGCTGCTGTCTGTCCAACGTCTCTCTGCTTGGGGTTGGAGTGGCGGTGCCTGAGCTCAGGCCCTTCTTCTACGTCAACATCGCTGACATCACGTCGCTGAGGACAGAGCTGTCCTACGTGGCCTGTGAGTTTCCCCGTGTTTTTACTTTGAGCTGTGCCTGGTATGGTTGGGACGACTTGACATTTACCGTGTGTGTGTGTGTGTGTGTGTGTGTGTGTGTGTGTGTGTGTGTGTGTGTGTGTGTGTGTGTGTGTGTGTGTGTGTGTGTGTGTGTGTGTGTGTGTGTGTGTGTGTGTGTGTGTGTGTGTGTGTGTGTGTGTGAGGCACCACGGAGAAGATCTTTGAAGAGAAGAAGGAGCTGTATGACGTCTACGTCGACAACCAGAACGTGAAGAGCCATCGCAGCGACCTCCAGCCGCTGCTCCGCCTGAACGCAGCGGACAAAGAGAAGTACTCCAAGCTGAGTGAGCAGAGGTACGCAGAGCAGGAGTGAACACATGCAAAATATAACGCAAGTATTGCACATCTATCAATAGCCGTTGGTTATTCACTGCACTAATGGATGAACGGATACATATTTACTTGAAAACAATGGAATTGGATTGGTCGGCCTATAAGCAGGTGTGTACAGGTGTTTGATGGTTTTGGTCTCCTTAGGCAGATGCTGCTGTACTCCCAAGAGGTGGAGGGAGACTGCTCATCCACTGAGGAGGATCTCTTCATATTGTGAGTGTTTTTAAACGCCTGAACTAAAGTTGTTCTCATCCAACTCTTTTGAATGGCATGCTTCATGCAAGGGGCTCCTTCCCCGATCTGAGAGTAATGCATCGGCATTCCTCTCGCTCTAGGTTCTTCATGGAGCTTAACGACCGAATCTTCCAGATCCTGGGGGAGGTAGCGGCAAGCTCAGAACCCATCCTGACCGCGGAGCACGTGAGGGCCATGGGGCTGGACCCCCAGGGCGACCGCGCCTTTTTGGTGGATCTGCTGGAAGTGTACGGCATCGACGTCATGCTGGTCATAGACAACCCCTGCTGTCCCTGAGCCCCTGCTGTGTGTGTGTGTGTGTGTGTGTGTGTGTGTGTGTGTGTGTGTGTGTGTGTGTGTGTGTGTGTGTGTGTGTGTGTGTGTGTGTGTGTGTGTGTGTGTGTGTGTGTGTGTGTGTGTGTGTGTGTGTGTGGTGGGCATCGCTTCCCATCTGCTGTCATGTCCTTAGTTCTCTCTCTGTTCATCTGTTGGTTTTCTGAGCATCCCGTTCCAATACTGGGGTGTGAAAGGTGAGAGGGGGTGGAGGCACTCGGCACCGCGCGGAGTCACGTCTGAGACAACCCCTGTGCGCTCCCTGATTGCCCATCTGACGTCGTATGCTTTGTGTCACTTATACTTGTCTTGTGTCTGTGTTTGTGTGTGTTGGGTGTGTGTATTGTGTTTGTGTGTCTACTGTGTTGTGTTGGTGTGTGTGTGGTGTGTGATGTGTGTGTGTGTGTGTGTGCGCCGTGGTGTGTGTGAGTGTTTTAATGTGGTCTCTGGTCTCTGTATCTTGTAGCATCCTCTTAGTTCATCTCAGTTCATCTGTTGGTCCTTATGAATGCCCGGAGCTATGAGAGTGATGAGACCCACCGACTGCTCAAAGCAGCTAACATGTGTTAGACCCGCATTGTTTGGTGTCGGTCGGCTGTGACGACCTGTCACGTTTACCCGCCCACTTGTGGTTTGTCAGTTGTGAGCTGTGGTGTGTGTTGGAGGTGGTGTTATGTGAGGGAGGAGCCGATCCTGTGTTAGCTAGTTCAGAGTGATGCCCTAGTTTAGCTAGTAGAGTGTGTGGGAGCTAGTGTGCTTATGTGGTGTGATGAAACATTCCAGTAGCAGTTTATGTTTGGTGTACCTGTGGCCTTGTCATCCCCCGTGCGCTTCACTTCTAGTGTCCACTAATCTCGTTAGTCTGAAGACAGACTAACGACTAATCTCGTTAGTCTGAAGACAGACTAACGACTAATCTCGTTAGTCTGAAGACAGACTAACGACTGAAGACATTGTGCTGCCTGTGGTGATGATTTCTAGCCATGGAGCTCTGTGTGCTTTAAATACTCGACACATTTGTCGTTTAACATCTTTTAAGAGAAAATAAATTTCTTGAACTTTTGGATGAAACATTCTGTTCTTGAGAAAGTAAAATAATGTACTTTTTGAAATTGCTCATTCTAAAGTAATTCTACCGGCCTTTAGAAATAAATAAGCAATAGGAATAGACGAGAATAATACAATTGTGTATTAAACATACAATAGGCAACGCTTATTTATCATAAAGTATACATGTTCTGCTCCACAAGATGACGAGGAAAGTGACGAGACCGAGATAATGTGCTTGACCAGTCAGGTGATGCACATTATCGGCTCTGCTATAGAGTGCTTTCGTAGTTGTAGTGTAGCATTGTGTTTTCATTTGACTTTCTGTGATCAGTGATGTCCCTTTTTTAATTAAAATTGTAAGTAACAATGTGACTCATCAGCACTGTTATCATGAATGCTACCATGGCATCATCAGTATCACCAAGCTATCTTGATGCACCATCTCCAGTACCGGAGGATTTTCTTATTGAACATGCCTTTATTCTCAAAGAGTTATAACAATTTATGTTGTGCTGTGTTTATGGCCCAGTATTTCACACAAATGAGAATCCTGGTCACAGTGCATTGATAGTCTGTGCCAACAAGTCGTGTGTGTGTGTGTGTGTGTGTGTGTGTGTGTGTGTGTGTGTGTGTGTGTGTGTGTGTGTGTGTGTGTGTGTGTGTGTGTGTGTGTGTGTGTGTGTGTGTGTGTGTGTGTGTGTGTGTGTGTGTGTGTGTGTGGTTGTCTTTGCATGTGCTGAAGAAATACTGAATGCGGGGCTTTTTATTTCAGTGACTCGTCCAGTGAGACTGTATGATTACACTAAGAAGTTATGTATCGGTCCCTTTTTTTAACAAACATTTTGTAGAATTGCTGTTGGAAATGTCTTGTTGATCAGCGTCAGTTACCCTGGCGACTTGTCTGTGTGACAACAATTCCTTTGTGTGCCTGGGGGAACTGGTGATGTCATGAGCGAGTGAGAGAGGGTCCTCCGAATGGCCTGACGGGCCCTTGTTATGGGCTCCTCATATCTCTCTGCTCTAGAAGGATGGGAATGAACGAGAACCACCCTGAATGACCTGAAGCCTTGTTAAGGCTTCAGGTCATGTGTCATGTGACCTATGAAAGAATTAAAAAGTACAGGATTTTGGCATATTTATCCTGGCCTGATGAAACTTGGTGGCATTTTTCAAACGGGCACTTAAGTTTAGGTTGGGCGTGGTTAACTGGGGCCTTAAAGAAATGTAGGTGTTATAACTACTGTGAAATGATTGACTACTACGCGTTTGTTAAATATTTGCTTTAAGACTGAGTGTTCCTCACATCTACCCACCTGCCTCCAGTTGAACTGAATGTTTAATTTTAGGTGTATGCAACAGGGAAGAAAAGTACACAACACACAGCACTGTATAAAAGGTATTCTTTGTTGAGTTGCTCACAGATGTGTACCAGCATTAGTAAATAAGTATTTGACTGTTTGCCACACCACTGAATGTAAATACAAAGCAGATTTGTAACACACAATTCTTGTCACCACACATCATTATACAGTTTAGGTGTATTTCTTGATTGTATTCTCAAGAGAAATCAGCCAGACTCACAATAGCAACTTTAATTGTTTAAAACTAACGCTATAAGAGACATTGGTATTGAACATGTAAGTCTCATCGCTTTAACCACTTAATCTCATGCCAGTTCCACAGTCCTGCCATTGTAAAACAATAAACTCTTTCTTGGATACAAGTGCTCTCTGATGTTTTTTACTGGGCGAATCGTTTAAATAAAGCACTTTGCACGTAGTAATTGATTTGAGAACCTAAGAAGATTGCTCAGTTGGATGATGGTTTGACAACTGAGCTACAATACTGTGATATTTGGGAACAGTATAAAGCCTTGCAAAATATGTAATGGAAAAAACTTGGTCCTCTGAGTAGAATACTTAAAGTATTTCTTAAGTAATTAATTGAATAACTTAAAATGTTTTAAGCTAGATGTTTAACAGCTAGCTAAGGACAACCAAACAATTAACATGTTATGTGGTATTCATGCAGAAGCTCATTGACAGTGAAGATATTTTCTTGCACCCTTTTCTTGTTTTTCCTGCCTTGCTCCGTTTCTCCGTGTTAGGGGGCCTCCTCATTGTGCCTGTGTGAGAAGCTGTTCCCTGCGCTCTGCATTGATGAAAAAACGCAGTTTCCGGGGCAACAGCCTCACCTCTACAGGCATGGCATCGTACTCCTCATTGTCGATGTTGTAGAAGCCACCAACATCCTGTGGGGGCAAGCGTTGGGACAGTAGGTGACATCAGAAAACAGACACAAACCAAACACGCAGTCTATGACACTTGTGTTACAGTAACCATGAATGCTCAAAGGGCTGTAGGAATCTGACCTCTGGTAGCTTCAGTTGACAAACACTAGCTTCTAGAGTTGTGGAATTCTCTGTGAATATAGTCGGATCCGATTCTTTTACATTCCTATGGAAGGAGTAGACACACACAGACATTATACTAATGCTTCTCCTACTTTTTGTCACTGACTAGCCATGTGTGTTTGTTGTGTATGCTACTGACCCAGCAGCAATGAACTCTCCAACAGTGAGGTTTTCTGGTTCTGCACGGATCATCAAGGAGTCATAAATGCGCTAAGGAAATAACAACAATGATTATAATGAGAATTAACGTTCTAGGAAGATGGACTACGTCGGACAGGTGGTTCAACTAAGAATGTGACAATGATATACTAATCACTTAGAAGCTGAATGATTTCTTTATTCACCCTCTCCAGTGGGTTTTTATTGTGCGTGTGAATAAGCAGCTCCAGAGTCGAAAAGTGTCGCTCCGTCCATTTCTCCGGCTCCTCCACTTTCGGACGTTCTGGATGAAGGCACACAAAGGCGGGGTTGTTAGAACAACATGCACTCACTGGCTTGACCAGGTCCTTCCGTTTGATCAGCGGTTGTCAAAGTAGGGAACGTGGATTGATCAGGCCAGTGTAACAACACTCCCCTTCCTCTTATCCATGACGGGAAACCCACGCACTGAAAGATCTACGCCGCTTGCTCTTGCCATGACAACAGAGACGTTCTGTATAAAAGACGGCTAAAAGTTTTCCCCTATACATACGTTAAGTATGTATATGCGTGTTCACTTTTTGTTTTTGCATCAGAATTAAGAACAAAAACCTTTGTCCGCGACGCTGGGGGAACTCGGTAGGATGTAACAGGGGTCACAGGTCACAGGGGTCTCCAACGGGCTTTCCAAACGACATGACTGTTAGTTTGGAAAGCCCAGTGGGGTCACAGCACGTCCGTCCCGTTACCTTCGACCGGTGGGGACCAGTAGTCCTTTAGCCGGCGCATGATACGGGACAGCAGGCTGGGCCTCGGGGGCCTTGCTGTGGGCAGGTCAGGGGGCCGAAAGGTGGGCTCCAGGTAGGACAGCGAGACCTCACGTACGAGGGGCCACTCCTGGGAGACATGGCGACACGTCAACATTGCTCTGGATAATGCGGCATCATTTACTCCCTGTTTCTCTCTTCTTCCTGACCGCTCCTGTCGGTACAGTGACCTCCATGCTGAAATGAATAACGACGGTAGAGCTCACCCGTAGAGTGCTGAGCCAATGTGCTGCTTTTGTCTTCAACGGCCCAAGATACCAATACCTAGGAAAACAGACAATGTTATTTTAAGTATAATCCTACCAAGTGTTTGACCAGAGTGTTCTGTCTTGTGTTAAACATTTCTTACTTGCTGATAGTAGCAGCAGTGTCTCTGAAAGCACCCCATCGCAGTCCCATCAGAGCAAACACTGGCTGCTCTTTCTCCCCCTACAACAAACACAAGATTCAAACATAGCAGCAGTCGTTGTGGATTATCCAGGACAGTCATCACATGGTTCACTGATGAAATACAAAAACATTTACTTAAAACCTAGGAGCGCACGTGATCATTTAAAAAGAAAATTCCTTTAAAATATTCTTTTGATAACATTTTGACCCATATTTTTCCTTAAACAAAAATCCTCTACAAGGGTTTTTTGCACCCACAAGATAATTAAATAGAAGAACAATATAGTACGTAATAACACCTCATGTACGAGGGGCCACTCCTGAGAGAGACAAGTCAACATTGCTTTGGATAATGCGGCATAATTTACTCCCCGTTTCTCTCTTCTTCCTGACCGCTCCGCTGAAAGTAATATACAAATGTAAATCAAATAAAGATCGGTTAACTCCACCTTGATCTGCAGCACATCCAGCTGCACCATCTCTCCTTTCAGGATGGAGAGTGTTGCTGATGTGATGTGTCTGAAAGCAAGTAGAGGAAGAGGAAGCGGTTGCTTAACAACCAGGACATATACAATTTAGAGAATGATTGTGCGGTCACTATTAGTAATGCACTCAATGGCAAACTCCTCATTTACTTACTTGACCCGGTTGTCATCCAGAAGGTGAAGACTTGGACTCAGAGAGTTGCTAGAGCCCAGTGGAATGAACCCAATAGGAGTTTTACAAATGCTGTCCTATAAACAAAAAAGATAAAACGGTAATAACAAGTATCAAATCCAATTCTCATTTGCATGGTAAAATACATACATTTTTACTATTATCAAACGTGCAAGTAATGACAGACAAGCAGCTACATATACAGCCGATTGAAGATCAGTAATGGGAAAGACTCAAGAGTGAATCCTAATTTCCCATCTTGAACTGTAAGTGTGTAATGTTTCTGATCCTTAATTATATCAGACAGCTATACTTTCATGGCTCATGTGGTCACAGTGTTTATTGCATCAGGGTGGCCTGGTTCGTACTTGATCTGGCCTTCGTAGTAATCCGGTCACCACTTCCTGGAGCGTGCCATCCCCTCCGGCTACTATCAACATGTCCGTCTGCTCCATGAATTCCATCAGTTTCTTGGCTTGGCCTTCAAAGTCTGTCTGTAGGGGCACCACCATATTTCAGTTACTAAATGTGTCATTAATAGCTTTGTTTGAAAGGGAACACTCCTTTCTTTCTTTACCTTGACTAGTGTAATCTCCATACCCGCCAGGTGTAAAATTGGAGCAGCATTCTTGTCAAATAATTTGATGGCTTTACTGTGGAAAACAGAAGAGTGATTAAAAAAACAGAATAAGACCAACTCGAATTAAAGGGTGTTCCATGTTACGCCAGATAATTGAAGATATGCATCTTACCCATTACAAGCTGCAGGGTTCAGTATAACAGTTGCTTTCTTGAGCTGCTCTTGCGGTGATATCTGTTGACGTCCAAATTCCTAACACAGTGATGGTAAATATTTTGAGTAAGCGAATGTTAATTAAAATCCTTAAATCCTTAACCCAATTATGAAACACAAGAGGTCATTACAAATGAAATAAAACATCCTTCTTACCCTGGCTTCTATGCAAGCTTCCCTTCGCAGAACGCTGTCACTAAAAATGATTACGTAGAAAATATATTAGCACTGATGGCTGTGGATGAGTATTATATAGGTTGCTAATAATCTATAAGAATTCCTAAGAATTCCGATATATCAACACCATGGCTTACCAGTGTATTCCATAGAGCCAATGTCCACCATAAGACAAAACACACACAGCAAACGTGGACTTCTTCCAATGATTCCGTAAAGTCTTGAACACTTTGACGACGCGAGCCATTTTATCTACAATGTAGGAAACATATCATAAATGCAATAAATGTCACAGCGGTCATAGATTGAACACTGTACAAATCGCATGGATATTTTGATGTCACACGAAATGTCACTGGTCGAAACAAGGAAGTAGAGTAAGAGGTTCCGCTTGTATTCCGAATTAGTTTCTACAAATCAAAATAGTTTCTTTATTTTAGCCTCCAGAATTAATTATGTTGGAAATAACATGTGCATTTTATATAAAAGGCGTCACCTGGGTGTGCAAGAGTAAACTAAAACGACTTGCGTCCGTTCTAAAATATAAACTACATTACCCTTGCCGCAACTCGTCAATTAAAAATTAAGGACCTCGCCTGTGAAGGATTGTACAAAGACACATTTAAATCATAGTCTTCTTCAGTACATTATTCATTTGCACGGTTATAATATGAACAGTTTCAGGAAATTGTATAATATAGTTTCAAAGCATACTTTGATTAGAATTTAATACTGGCACAAACTCTTCACTTTCTGACCAAAATCCGGTAACGTTATATCATGGCGGCGCAGATGGCGGTAAATTCGGGTATGGGATATTTTATTTAACTAACGTGATAGTTATGCAATATAATAACAGTAGGCACGAGCTACGCATGCCACATAAATACATACATGTGTATTTTCTAAAGGCCACTTCCACTCAGTTTTGTTTGAGTCGAGCACATGTGGATTTATCCCTGTCAATTTCAGTCAATGGTGGCTAGGCTAACCACTTAGCATAATAGTTAATGTGAGTTTGCTGTGAATGAATACCTCTCCCTTCATTCGTGCATGGCATGTGTATCGTTAATGGACGGGTGCATGTTATAGTGCTAACATTTTGACAGCTGACTTGCGTTTCCCTTCCAAAGCGAGTTAGAAACGACTAGCAAGCAAGTGTGCAAATAAAGTTGTATTAGTTGGTCATGAGAGGAACTCTTATTAAAGCAACATACTAAGTTACCAGTTTACTTGTATTCATTGTTTTCTCCTTGCGGTCTGCTTCATACAGACATACAAACTAAATACAAACTTGCCATTCCCTATTTCTTCGAGCCATGTGATCTGATGTTTACCAGCGGTCGGAATATCCGTTACAACACCACCCGTCACTCCAGTTAGCGTATGATATCTGTACAACTAGGAGCCAGTCTGTGGGGGCCCCTGAAGGAGCTATGGGAGACGGTGGAGGGAGCTGTTTGGAGGAGGCAGTCGGAGAGTGTCCACCTCCTCGACTTGCAGCTGAAGAAACACAAGCCACACTTTCTGTCTCTGTACAAAAACCCTGTATGTGACATTTAAAATCCAAACATCCTCACTAGTGGATTTATTTATATTTTTACTAAACGCAAACTGTCTTTACTTTATGTACAGCCAAAGAGTGCAGAGCAGAGGGACAAAGTGCGTAAAGCCAGCACAGAAGGCATAGCCATCCAAGGCCAGCAAGGCTCAAGACTGGTGCCAGAGCAGCTCCTTACAGAAGCACTGATCCTCAGTGACATGTTTGATATGGGAGAGCTGGCAGCCCTGGAGCTGCTGTTGGCAGGTAATGTTATGTGCATATTTAAATCACCTAATTTATTAAGTGTTGTTATTCAATTTATATCCATCCAGAGCGTGTGATTAATCCTTTGAATAAGGTTGTATCTTAATAAGGGTTACTTATTTCCTTATGGTTATCATTCTATGGGTTCTCTAGAGGACAGAATCCTCTTGTTCTGCTTTCTATTGACATCTTGCATGCGTTGCTGCAGGGGAGCACCAGCAGCCTCACTTCCCGGGGCTCACCCGTGGGCTGGTGGCCGTGCTGCTGTACTGGGACGGCAAGCTCTGCGTGGCCAACTCCCTGCGGTCGCTCATTCAGTCCCGCCAAGGCAAGACCTTCACGTTGGAGCTCAGGTAACTCTATGTCACTGGCGGTGACGCCGTAGCTTATGTCCACCTCTCCAAAAGATTAGGACGACACATCAGGGCGACAGGCGGCCTGCTTCATCCTCCCAGCCACGTTCTCTGCTTCATTGGTGATAGACTAGGCGAAGTTTGCATATATGTAAGGATCACATTATTATCACATTATGAAGATGTCGCTGAATACCTGACTTTAGTCTGACTTATCTCAGAGTTACAGACTTGGAAGTTGGAATAATAAATGCCAGCACCGGCGTAGAGACCCTCAGCGTACACCTATGGTGCTTCAGGCTTACGGTCTCCTCCGTGTCTTGCCTTCATTTCACCATCCAGCCTGTTCCAAACCACCTGATTACTTGTGTTTAACTGGCAGATGGTCTGGTTTATTGTCTGTTAGCGGAGAGCTGGTGGCCTTGACGACGCGTTTCACAGATGAACTGATGAGCCAGGGTCTGACCAAGCGCATCCTGAGCTTGGTGTCCGAGGTCAACGTGACACGGGAGTTTGAGCGTCTGCAGAAACAACGTGGCCTGGGCAACGAGAAGCACAGGAAAGAGGTACGAGTCAACACATCTTAGTACTTATTTTGGTTCAAATAAGGACTACCCTCACCTGTGGTCAACATTTTGACCACAAGTTGGAAACTTGTCATTATCAGGTATCGGACCTCATCAAAGAATCCAGACAAGCATTGGCAGACAGCTTGTTTTCATGGACCTGCCAATCCCCTCTGACTAAAGACGACACCCTGGCCCTCATTGGCCACCTGGAGACAGTGACCGCTGAAGCTGATGGCTCATTGGACAGTGTAAACCTGTCTCTGGTCATGGCATTGCTGTACTGTTTAGACGTCAGCTTCCTAGAGCAAGGAACCGAAGATAGGGAAGGTAAGAGGAATACATGCTAGATATAATTTATTGAAATACTATCACTCAACCCTCAATTGAGTTCAAAGCTTTTCTGTATTTGGTTTCAATTGTGAAAATACAAAAAAAAGGTGTAATGGTGCGTTAGCAGTGGGAAGCGTTGACGTGTTGTGCTTGGCCAGATCTGCTCCAGGCCCTGCCCTTGTTGACGGAGAGGGACTACGTGTTTGCGGTTCATAGCCGGTTGCTGGAGGAGTCGACCTGGAAGATTCCTGGCCTGCAGGCCGTGTGTCGGCTTGCGTGGGCCCTGGCCTTGAGGGCCCTGTCCCAGCTCCCACAGGGCTCCTGTACGTCCCCCTTGTGCGCCTGACACACACACACACACACACACACACACACACACACACACACACACACACACACACACACACACACACACACACACACACACACACACACACACACACACACACACACACACACACACACACACACACACACACACACACACACAGTTGTAATGTGGTATGGTGAATAGTATACGGGGTTTAGATATTGCCGCTGTGTATGGTGGCTGACTTCTTGATGTGTTTACCGCAGCCCTCGTGGAGTTCACGGAGTCAGACGAGGCTCTGGCTGACCTGGCCCTCCTGGGGGACGTCTTTCTGTTCATGAAAGAGGGCATGCTGGGATGTGAAGGGTTCACCCAGGAAGAGTTCTACATCCGTCGCCTTCATACCTTGATTACAGACTTTCTGGCTCTCATGCCGATCAAGGCAAGTCATAGTGTGTTGATAACGTTTTTAAGTACATCTTTTTCGATCGTTTTTAATTTGAACAATGTTCATGTTGTCCATGTTGATTCGAAGGTTGCGTGCCCACTTTGAAGTGTCCCTTCTCTGCAGGTGAAGCAGCTGCGTAACCGCGCCGATGAGGATGCACGCTTGGTGTATATGTCCCTACAGATGGGCAGTGAGCCCCCTTCGTCGTTACGCAAAGACCTAGACCACCTCATGTTCCTGGTTTGTCTGCATTGTTTACGCAGAACATTTCACGTGATGCATCCTGCCTTCTTGCATAGAGGGACTGTGTACAACAAGTACACCCTCGTGTTTTATTTGTGAGATGACGGAGGGCATACAACAAGGTTCAAAGGTCGCAAGGTCCATGACAACTGGCTGTAGTCTGATGTTTGAGTTTATAATGGAGTTAAATAATGGGGAGTTGATTAGCAGCAGCCGTGTGGAAACGTTGCTTTGTAATGAAGCACGTGGTGTCTTTGCCCCCGTTTGGTTTCCAGATCGGTGAGTTCTACGGTAAAGACCCGTTTGGTCTGGAGCTCGGTCTGGAGTTCTGGTGTCCCACAGAGTCTCTTCATCACACTAGCCTGCAGGGCTCGTATATGGGCATGATCCTGCAAAGACCCCCGCATAAACAGGTACGAGCTCTGGGAGTCTAATCGACACGGTCTTGATTCTCATCTACGAAAAGATGTCTACTATTTCAGAAAGGTCTCCCGAATTCAAACAAGTTCATTGGATCTTTACTGTGTTTGGAGAAAAGGGAGAGCTGTTACCTTTTAATCACATAAAAACTTACCATGATACACAATCATTTAGTAAGCGCTTAACTTGCATACACATTTTATTGTTATTTGATAAACTGATAAGCACATTTCCAATAAATGGTATATCCTATGAAAGAAAAACACGTTTGGATTCCCTGCTGGGTTTCCTGTTGCTGTTTGCTCCAATATGAAGCTACATCTCTTCCTTCACAGCCTTTCCCATCGTGCTGTGTTTATTTCTGCACTTCAGGTGGTGCTCTCCAAGTTTGTGCGTCAGATGGGAGACCTGCTCCCCTCCACCCTGGTCATCCCTTACCTGCGGATGCTGAGGGGTCTGGCCAACGGTCCACAGTGTTCCCACTACTGCTTCAGCCTGCTGAAGACCAACGGAGCCCTGCATGGTAAGGCCTCGGCTCTGGGGGACTCTATTAAACTCCACTGTGCACGTCTTCCCATAGCGCCCTCTAGTAGCTTGAGTTGTCATTACAGCCATAGCTATATCAGTTTCCGTTACCGTCGTCTGAGACTTTCCCACGGACCAAAAAAAACCAACTAAAAGTTCCATAGTGCAGGTTTGAATCAAAAGTAAACTGGGCCAATCTGCGGAGTATTACTAGATTTTTCAAATGAGATGGCATGTTGTTTGTGTCGGAGTGACTTGATATGTAAATAAGCGTAAATATGCATCTAACATGGAAGTGGTGACGGTTGTACGTATTGTTGCTCTAGTGATGATGTATGTAACACCACCCAGGAGACATCATGCAGGGTGTGGTTGTTACTCTAATGATGTATGTAACACCACCCAGGAGACATCATGCAGGGCGTGGTTGTTGCTCTAATGATGTATGTAACACCACCCAGGGGACAACATGCAGGGTGTGGTTGTTACTCTAATGATGTATGTAACACCACCCAGGAGACATCATGCAGGGTGTGGTTGTTGCTCTAGTGATGTATGTAACACCACCCAGGAGACAACATGCAGGGCGTGGTTGTTGCTCTAATGATGTATGTAACACCACCCAGGAGACATCAGGCAGGGCGTGGTTGTTGCTCTAGTGATGTATGTAACACCACCCAGGAGACAACATGCAGGGTGTGGTTGTTGCTCTAATGATGTATGTAACACCACCCAGGAGACATCATGCAGGGTGTGGTTGTTGCTCTAGTGATGTATGTAACACCACCCAGGAGACATCAGGCAGGGCGTGGTTGTTGCTCTAGTGATGTATGTAACACCACCCAGGAGACATCAGGCAGGGTGTGGTTGTTGCTCTAGTGATGTATGTAACACCACCCAGGGGACATCATGCAGGGTGTGGTTGTTGCTCTAATGATGTATGTAACACCACCCAGGGGACAACATGCATGGTGTGGTTGTTGCTCTAGTGATGTATGTAACACCACCCAGGGGACAACATGCAGGGTGTGGTTGTTGCTCTAGTGATGTATGTAACACCACCCAGGAGACATCAGGCAGGGTGTGGTTGTTACTCTAGTGATGTTGTATGTAACACCACCCAGGAGACATCATGCAGGGTGTGGTTGTTGCTCTAATGATGTTGTATGTAACACCACCCAGGAGACAACATGCAGGGTGTGGTTGTTGCTCTAGTGATGTATGTAACACCACCCAGGAGACATCATGCAGGGCGTGGTTGTTGCTCTAATGATGTATGTAACACCACCCAGGAGACATCAGGCAGGGCGTGGTTGTTGCTCTAATGATGTATGTAACACCACCCAGGAGACATCATGCAGGGTGTGGTTGTTGCTCTAGTGATGTATGTAACACCACCCAGGAGACATCAGGCAGGGCGTGGTTGTTGCTCTAATGATGTATGTAACACCACCCAGGAGACATCATGCAGGGCGTGGTTGTTGCTCTAATGATGTATGTAACACCACCCAGGAGACAACATGCAGGGTGTGGTTGTTGCTCTAGTGATGTATGTAACACCACCCAGGAGACATCATGCAGGGCGTGGTTGTTGCTCTAGTGATGTATGTAACACCACCCAGGAGACATCAGGCAGGACGTGGTTGTTGCTCTAATGATGTATGTAACACCACCCAGGAGACATCAGGCAGGGCGTGGTTGTTGCTCTAATGATGTATGTAACACCACCCAGGAGACATCAGGCAGGGCGTGGTTGTTGCTCTAATGATGTATGTAACACCACCCAGGAGACAACATGCAGGGCATGGCAGGCAGACCTGTTTCCTGGGAGCTCTTGTTCCACTCTCTGATGCTGTACCATGAGAACCTGCGGCAGGACTTGCCCAGCCCCGAGGCCACCTCCCTCTACCGCCACCCGCCCACCCGCGGGATCACCCAGAGAGAGGTGGACGGACTCACCTCCTACCTGCAGCTGCTCACCACCATCATCACCTGGGTATGTGCACACCCTGTCCACACAGCGGGCTCCCTTGTGCATTGCTTTCACTTTCGTTTTTGAAATTTGTCAACAAGAACTAGTACGGACATTACAATAGTGGATTGTTTTTGTAACTCCTTTTTATGCTTGAATATGATTATGCCATAAATGTGTTGGAACAAACGCATTCCACATACAACATTTTACAAACCTATGCACGTTCGCTTGTTCAATGCATTGTGTGTGTGTGTGTGTGGTGTGTGTGTGTCTGTGTCTGTGTGTGTGGTGTGTGTGCGCATGCGCATTCCTTGGTATGCGTTCCTTGGTGTGCTAGAGTGAGAATGCGCGGCTGGCGTTGTGTGAGCATCCCCAGTGGACACCGGTGGTAGTGGTGCTAGGCTTGCTCCAGTGCAGTGTGCCCCCCGTCCTCAAGGGGGAGCTCCTACGCTGCCTGGCTGCCTTCGGCAAGTCTCCTGAGATCGCTGCCTCCCTCTGGCAGTCCCTGGAATACACCCAGGTAAGGCGCCATTGCTGCAGTTTCTCTCTTTATTGATCAGTGGGGATAATATCAATTGACTTTTCCTACATTCAAGGTGTTGCAGTGTGTTATTCAGTCCAAGTGTCCATAGAGTACTCCTATATTCCTTTTGCAGTGTGCTATTGGTTATTCTTTAATTCACAATATATGCCACACTATGGCAGGACTGCAGCATGTACATACAGGTATACAGATCTCTTGATAACAGGTGCTGTGGTTCTCCAGATCCTCCAGACGGTGCGAGTACCTGGACAGAGACAGGCGGCTGGCATTGAGGTATGATTACATCTGTCAACATTTGTTTTACTTAGTTTATGTGATATCAAATTTGGAGTGTAAAATGGAAGAATGTTCATTAATCACAGTGTAATGCAGAATAATGTTGACAGGATGTACAGACCTGTCAATGTAAGATGTTGCCGGTATATTAACAACACCATGCTTGTGAATCTCTGGACAAACGAGGGGAGCTTCTGTGTGTTGGCGTTCTTTACTGTACTTCTTGCTGATGCGTGTGTCCACCAGGTGGAGCTCAACGAGATTGAGTCCAGCTGTGAGGAATACCCTCTGACCCGGGCCTTCTGTCAGCTGATCAGCACCTTGGTCGAGAGCAGCCTGCCCGTCAACCTGGGGGCGGGGCTACGGGCGCCCGGGTTCGACCCCTACCTGGCCTTCCTGCGGGACGCCGTGTTCCTCCCCTTCCCCACCAGGGCCTACTGCCACGCCGCCGAGAAGGTAGCTTTCTTCCCCACTGACGTTTACGCGGCGAACAAATGCATTGAGACGCCTTTAGCGCGGCATAATCACAACACGTCTGTCTCCAGTGGGAGGTGGCCGACGCTGTCCTGGAGGTGTTCCACAAGCTGCTGCGGGACTACGAGCCCCAGCCGGCCGACTTCGTCCAGGAGATGGTGGAGCTGCACGGGGAGCAGGTGCCGGCCCACAAGCCCCCGGGCCACAGCATCATGTTCCACCTGCTCAACGACTCGCCCACCCTGGCCCTCTGCCTCAGCCTGCTGGAGGAGGGGGTGCGGCAGCTGGACACCTACGCGCCCTTCCCCGGTGAGAGAGAGGGAGGGAAGGAGGGGGAGAGGAGAAGGAGAGGGGCTGTGTGTAGCCTGTGTTGTAAAGACGGGCAAACAGGTGCTGCCATGCATGCATTAACCTTCCTCGAGATCCTATTCACGGCGTGACCAGTTAAAAAAGATCCCTTGTCTACACACAGTGTACTGACCCAGTAAGAAGGCTTGCTCCTCGTTTCCCACTAGCACTAAATGGCTGTCATTACGTTTAGGTAAACATTGGTATTGTTGATTTACCTGCTGAAGCTTTTTAATCCCATTTCCACGGCCCGTATTCAAGTAGTACTTAGTGGTTGACCTTTCCAAATGTTAGGTAGAGAGGAGCGAGACAATGTTGTAGGAGCATAAAAACATTGTCATTAAGAAGTTCGCACGACCGACCTCCAAGGGCAGCTGAGTACCGGAGGCTTTTAACAGAAATCACGCGTTTGATTTCCTCATCCTTGGGACCCTCTCCACTCTACAGGCAAGAAGCACCTGGAGTCGGCAGTGCTACACTGCCTGTGCCTGCTGGAGCTGGCCCTGCAGAAGGAGGTGGTGTTCATGGACCTGCTGCGAGAGAGCCAGGCCTCGCTGCTGGTCTCCCCGCTGGAGCAGCTTCTCCAGGGGGTCAGTCCTCAGACCCGCCGGGCCGACCACATCGTCAACATAGCCAGGTGGGAAGCCCGCAGAACCCCTCCGTGATGCCGCTGAAGCAAAGTGGTCCTGTGGTTTCAACCGGATCACATGTATTTAACCCCGGCTGTGTGTCCCCGGCAGTTATCTGTACCACAACAGCTCCAACCCTGAGGCAGCCTTCCAGAGTGCAAAGATCCTTCGTCACGTCGCCCGCTACCCCAACATCCAGATCAGGCTGGTGGGGGACTTCACCCACGACCCGGTACTATCTCATTTGTTTCGTGTCTTTAGAATTTGGTTTTCAATTTAATGGGATTTATTGAGCATACTATCGGATAATAATTATTCGATTTGTTACGCTTGTAGGCTGTAAGTGACAAACTCATGGCGGGCTTTGTGGAATGTCTGGACAATGATGAGGCAGAAGAGACGGTAGAGAAAGAAGAAGGTGAGTTACCCTTCCTCTTCATGTTCATCATAATTAGAATGACTCTTTTAGAAACCTACTAGCCACCAATGGGGGCTACATGAATGCCAACAGGAATATGCTCTGTAACATACTAGTGTTTTCTAATAACAATCCTTATTAACATTAACAACCTCCCAGACTTTCATGCTGTTCAGCTGTATCCTGAACCACGCTAATCCCTAGACACTCTGCTTCACCACTCAGAATCCGACGCGCAGAACAAGGTGGCCAGGATCCGGCACGAGATCAAGATCCACATCCTGAACCTGCTGATTACTTCCCTGGAGCTGAAGCCTCCCAACCTGGCGCTCTACCTGCTGGGCTACGAGGTCAAGAAGCCCGTCTCCTCCACCAACCTGCAGGACCCAGGTACGACACTCTCTAGTCTTTCATCCATCGCTTTACATAGCGTGTACATATGGTACCCCAGTGGCACCATGGGAGCACTGTGCTACAAGTCTGACCCGCCCTGTGTGTTCCCAGGTGTGCTGGGATGTCCACGGAGCTGCCTGCATGCCATCCTGAGTCTGCTGCAGCGAGGCAGTGAGAAGAGATCCGGCCCTGTGCTCAGCCAACAGGCCCCTCACCTAGCTGAGCTCTGCTACCAGGTACCCCTTACATAAAGAACCTAATCAAAGGCACAGCTTTGTTTAACATCCACCTGCAGCATGCTCCTCACCTAGCTGAGCTCTGCTACCAGGTACCCCCTACATAAAGAACCTAATCAAAGGCACAGCTTTGTTTAACATCCACCTGCAGCATGCTCCTCACCTAGCTGAGCTCTGCTACCAGGTACCCCCTACATAAAGAACCTAATCAAAGGCACAGCTTTGTTTAACATCCACCTGCAGCATGCTCCTCACCTAGCTGAGCTCTGCTACCAGGTACCCCCTACATAAAGAACCTAATCAAAGGCACAGCTTTGTTTAACATCCATCTGCAGCATGCTCCTCACCTAGCTGAGCTCTGCTACCAGGTACCCCCTACATAAAGAACCTAATCAAAGGCACAGCTTTGTTTAACATCCATCTGCAGCATGCTCCTCACCTAGCTGAGCTCTGCTACCAGGTACCCCCTACATAAAGAACCTAATCAAAGGCACAGCTTTGTTTAACATCCACCTGCAGCATGCTCCTCACCTAGCTGAGCTCTGCTACCAGGTACCCCCTACATAAAGAACCTAATCAAAGGCACAGCTTTGTTTAACATCCATCTGCAGCATGCTCCTCACCTAGCTGAGCTCTGCTACCAGGTACCCCCTACATAAAGAACCTAATCAAAGGCACAGCTTTGTTTAACATCCACCTGCAGCATGCTCCTCACCTAGCTGAGCTCTGCTACCAGGTACCCCCTACATAAAGAACCTAATCAAAGGCACAGCTTTGTTTAACATCCATCTGCAGCATGCTTGTCGATGATGTAGTCAAAGAGGAACATGACCAATTCTAAATCCTTGGGGTGATTGGTCGAGGAAGTGACGCTGACCTGTGTGTCTCTTGAAGGTGATCTACCAGCTGTGTGCCTGCTGGGACACGTCAGGTCCCACCATGCGCTACCTGAGGACCAGCCAGGACTTCCTCTTCTCTCACCTGCAGCACATGCCCTTTTCCCTGCCAAGTGAGGCCAAACTCCCACCTTTCTCCCGGCTCCATTCACATAATCCATGTAGCCTGTCAATCCGTGTCGGTGTGTAAGACCTGTCCCTCGTGTGTTCCTCGGCCGGCTCTCTCTCTCTCTCTCTCAGGCAACCAGATCGCTGCTCTCTCCCAGATGTCTTGGCTGATGAAGACGGCGGCCATCGAGCTGCGAATGACCTCACTGAACCGCCAGCGCTCGCACACACAGCGCCTTGTGAGCCTGCTGCTGGACGACCAGCCACCCACACAGCACACGGGTACACACACACACACACAGCACACGGGTACACACACACACACACACACACACACACACACACACACACACACACACACACACACACACACACACACACACACACACACACACACACACACACACACACGGGTACACACACACACACACACACACACACACACACACACACACACACACACACACACGGGTACGCACACAGCACACGGGTACACACACACACACACACACACACACACGGGTACGCTCACACACACACACACACACACACACACACACACACACACACACACACACACACACACACACACACACACACACACACACACGGGTACGCTCACACACACACACACACACACACGGGTACGCACACACACACACACACACACACGGGTACACACACGCACACACACACGGGTACACACACACACACACACACAGCACACGGGTACACACACACACACACACACACACACACACACACACACACACACACACACACACACACACACACACACACACACACACACACACACACACACACACACAGCACACGATATGCACATGTTCACACACAGCGCACCATCTTCCTCTATCAGCCGGTCCATGCCGGCGTAACCTGTCCCCTTGCTTTCTCCTCCTAGGTGATGGCGAGTCGGGAATGGAGGAAGAGACCAGATCAGTGTGCGGCTTCCTCCATTTCGACACAGCCTCAAAAGGTGTGCAGCACTTTGGCTCACCGCAACGTTTATATCTGGAGCTTTTCTTTTTTAAACCACGGTTTGTTCCGTGCCGACGATACAACTTGTTTTGTGCGTTGCTGTTCCCAGTGCGCAGGAAGCTGCTGTGCGTGCTGGACGCCATCGAGTTCAGCCAGGACATCCCAGACCTGCTGCAGCTCGACTTCTTTGAGCGCGCTCAGATCGAGCTGGTGATCTCCAACTGTGAGCACGTCAACGAGCAGGGCCACACGGTCTGCAACGTCAAGGTGGGGCTCCCGTTTCAAGTGGCTAGTTGTTTACCGTCGAACAGAAAAAGTACTCAAATGTGAACTGCACTGATTCAACGTGCACGTCTCTATCACAGCTGCTGCATCGAGTGCTGGTTGCTGAAGTAAACGCCCTTCAAGGAATGGCAGCCATTGGTCAGAGGCCTCTTTTGATGGAGGTGAGTTCATCACTGCTGAGCCTCTATCACTGTCCCACAGTCACAAGCAGAACTGCAACATGTTTTCATTGTTTATTTGTCTAATCTTAAGAAGTCAGTTCAAATGCAAATTGACTGAAAAAACGGCGCTTCCAGGCATAAGTGCTGAGATACCAACGAGCAAGAAACCTAACACCTAAGTGCATTTATTGAGCTTTCTTGGTTGATACGGGGTGTACAAAATTAGCTCGTCTAGTATCCCACGTTAAGCTAGTGAAGTCAGTACCCTAATCTCCTTTTAAGAGTGACTTAAGCAAACAAAAGAACAAGCCGCTGACTACATTTCCCATGATGCATCCAGGAGGTGAACTCCATCCTGCAGCAGGTGGTGGAGAGGAACCACGTGCGCCGAAGCCTGAACGCCAAGCGCCACGCCCTGCAGTCCTGGAGGAGCCTGGTGGAGACGCTGCTGACCGCCTGCCCCGCCGACCTCATACCTGCTGACGACCGGCAGCTCATCATCAGAGACCTGCTGCTGGACCTGCACGACAAGGCAAGGAGCAGGCCCAGGGGTGGGGAGAGGAGGAGGCGCTATGGGAGGATGGGCGATGCTTCAGGAGGAGGAGGCGCTATGGGAGGATGAGCGATGCTTCAGGAGGAGGTAGTATAGGTAGGAGGAGCGATGCTTCAGGAGGAGGAGGCGGTATGGGAGGATGAGCGATGCTTCAGGAGGAGGTGGTATGGTAGGATGAGCAATGCTTCAGGAGGAGGTGGTATGGTAGGATGAGCAATGCTTCAGGAGGAGGTGGTATGGTAGGATGAGCGATGCTTCAGGAGGAGGTGGTATGGTAGGATGAGCGATGCTTCAGGAGGAGGTAGTATAGGTAGGATGAGCGATGCTTCAGGAGGAGGTGGTATGGTAGGATGAGCAATGCTTCAGGAGGAGGTGCTATAGGTATGGTAGGATGAGCGATGCTTCAGGAGGAGGTAGTATAGGTATGGTAGGATGAGCAATGCTTCAGGAAGAGGTGCTATGGAAGGATGGGCGATGATTCAGGAGGAGGTGCTTTAGGTATAGTAGGATAGGCGATGCTTCAGGAGGAGGTGCTATAGGTATGGTAGGATGGGCGAGGGCTTTAGGGGGGAGATAGTATGGGGGTATTTAGGAGGAGGTGCTATAGGTATGGTAGGATGGGCGAGGGCTTTAGGGGGGAGATGGTATGGGGGTATTTAGGGGGGAGGTGCTATAGGTATGGGGGTATTTAGGGGGGAGGTGGTATAGGTATAGAGGCTGACAACCTCTTGAAAGGCCGATGCAGAGGAGAGAAAGGAGTAAATTGAGGCGGTTATACAAGTCTTAGTTTGTGTGTAGATTGTGTTAGAAGTGGAGCTGAAGGCCTCCTCCACCCTCTGCTCTCCAGGTGTTATCGGAGGACGCCGCAGGAGAGCTGATGCCCATCGTGGCGGGGGCGGTCTTCACGCTGGCGGCCCAGCTCAGCCAGTCCATCCTGTCCGAGCAGCAGCAGGGGGTGGGGCTTGATGGAGACGGGTCCTCGGGCTTCGCCTCCATCGCCAACTCCGCCCTGCACCTGATTCTCCGCAAGATGCTGGACTTCATCCTCTGCACAGGTCAGAAATCACAGAGAAACTACTTTTTGAGGTTGTTTTGACAGAGATGTAAAAAAACGATCAAAATATCACCACAATTTGATCTTTCACACACATGCCAAACCTTTCTTTACTTGTCACGCCTGTGGCTTTTTTAATACTATATTTTCATTTCAATCTAATTATTAGGCTTTCAACTCTACTAATACTTTTGTTGGTTCAGTAAGAAGAGCAATTATTAGCGATTGCAGCAATGCTGCTAAGTTGGAATCCAGAACCGAGTGATTATACAGCGGCCTTATCCCTCCCCTTCCAGGTGGTGGGTTCCAGCGCCTACGAGCCCACCTGTACGGCTCTCTGCTCTATTACCTCCAGATGGCCCAGAAGCCAGAGGAACCGGACACTCTGCAGACAGGTACACTAGAACACCAGAGAGACCTCTGGGTTTCCTGGGTCTGCAAGTCACCTGCAAAAGATCTGTTCAGGTGTTGAAAGAAACTGACCTGATATAGCCTTATTTATGTTTCGTGTAAATGGAGATCTTGATTTTCGTGTGTGTGTGTGTGTGTGTGTGTGTGTGTGTGTGTGTGTGTGTGTGTGTGTGTGTGTGTGTGTGTGTGTGTGTGTGTGTGTGTGTGTGTGTGTGTGTGTGTGTGTGTGTGTGTGTGTGTGTGTGTGTGTGTGTGTGCATCAAAATGCATCACTGGATTTTCGTAAGTGATACTCCATCATATTGAGACAACTCAAGAGTTGTAGTTCGTAAAATCCTAAGTCAAAGTATGCCTTAACCTAGGCTACTGATGAATGAGTTGCAATAAATGTAATTTAAATAAATGATTCCAGGTAGTTAAGTCGAGCAGCAGGATGTTCCTCCCTCTCCACGGGAAGGGTTGTGACCTTTGACCCTTGCTGACGTCCCCCTTCTCTCCCTCCAGCGGGGAAGTCCATGTGGGAACGCCTGACTGCCCCAGAGGACAGCTTCTCCAAGCTGCAGAGGGAGAACCTGTCCATCATCGAGAGCTACGGCACCGCCCTGATGGAGGTGGTGTGCCGGGACGCCTGTGACGGTCACGAGATAGGCCGGGTAGGAGCACCACCCACCTCACCCACCAGCCTCACCCACCAGCCTCACCCACCAGCCCCACCCACCTCACCATTTATCTATGAAGTGCTTTCCTAAGTACTCAAAGACTGTTTACAAGCACCGTATCGATAAAAGCTCATGTAAACCTTTAGAAGCTTCCAGATGAAGGGAGAGAGTTTTCTGGGGTGTTTTTGTGATGGACGAAGAGGGGTGGCTCACTCAGTGATAGGTCATCAAGTGTGGAACAACATATGCATTTGTATAATACAATCTTATCCTTCAAAACCCAGAGTATGTGACACACTACACCCCAACAACCATTACTGAAGCCTTGATGAGTTACCTCAAGCCTTCTGGTCGCGTCCCCATGTTTTGAATGCCGCGTATCCTAACCAAATCGGGATCTGAGCAGAATCCTCAAGCGGGCCGTGGCCTCATGTCCCGCTGCTCCCCGTTAGATGCTGGCCCTGGCAGTGCTGGACCGCATCCTGTCCATCGACCGGCAGAGCCAGTGGCTGCTGTACCTGTGCAACAGCGGCTACCTGCGGGTGCTGGTGGAGAGCCTGCGGCAGGACGACGGGGCTCTGCAGGGCCTGCTCACGCCCCAGCCACCGCTCCTCAAACCCCTGTACATCTACGAGAGCAAGATGGTGAGGCTGAGAGCGCACGCACGCACGCTCACTTATACACACTCACTCAGTCACTCACACACTCACTCACTTATACACTCTCACTCAGTCACTCACTTACTTATACACACTCGCTCGCTCACTCAGTCACTCACTCACTCAGTCGCTCACTCACTCACTTACACACTCACTTACGCACGCACACTCATTCACTTACACACTCTCACTCTCTGTGTGTATGCCTGTGTGTGTGTGCGTGTGCTCCTGTGCGTGTGTGTGTGCCCTAACTCCGCCATGTTCCTGTCCCAAACTAAAAATGCCTTTCCCCACACTCCCTGTACCTGCTGGGCCTCCTCCCTCATCCCCCTCGTGTGTGTGTGTGTGTGTGTGTGTGTGTGTGTGTGTGTGTGTGTGTGTGTGTGTGTGTGTGTGTGTGTGTGTGTGTGTGTGTGTGTGTGTGTGTGTGTGTGTGTGTGTGTGTGTGTGTGTGTGTGTGCGCGTGTGCAGGCCCTGCTGACCCGCGTGGCCAAGACGAGCGAGGGGGCGGTGGAGCTGCTGCGCTGTGGCCTGGTGGCCCAGCTGATGGAGTGCCAGGTGTATGACATGGTCCCAGACAGCGACGCACACAGGTGAGAGGGCGGCTCACACACCTGTGTTCTGGCCACTCAGACCATGTGACCTTAGACTTCATGGAGAGCCTCAGGCTTGCATTGAGCTCATCTCTGGAAAGCTTTACACATATCGGTTAAAGGTGCTGTAAGGAAGTGTCATTAGTTTGAAATGGCCCAGCCATCCAGCCTCTAGGCCATCTCTTTCCTGATTGGTTCTGGGGAGTTCGTATTGCCTGTCAATCACAGGTGCGTCAGTGCAAAACGTCCCAATGAGAGAGGGAGCTGGTGTTTTGTTTTTGGTTATTTGGTTTCAGTTGTTATTTTCTGCCCTCAGATCCAACCTAAAGCACCTTTTAATGACTCATGTGCGTTTATGTAACCTTGTAACTGATGTTTAGTGACACGTGTCAGTTGAACTGTGTCTGAAACAAAGCTCTCTGTACGCCAGAGTCATGAGGGACCCCTCCGGGTTCATCCCCAGCCCGCTGGACCGCTACCGCCAGATCCTCCTGCCCGCACTCAGGCTCTTTCAGGTCATCCTGACATCCACTACCACACACCACCAGCAGGGGGCGCCACAGGTATGCAGTGTCGCAGCTAATAAGGTCACACCATATCCCTGGGACAAATACCTATGTGCATGAATGCTGTTATGTCATTTGACCTTTGTAAATAATAACATTTGGCACAACATGTTTTGACATTCATTAAATGTTGTTTGTGCCATTTACACTTAAATTTGCAAAAAAATATGTATTTACCAAAAGGGACAGCTCTTTATTTCAGCCTGCCTTCACCACTAATGCAGTAACGTGTGTGTGTGTGTGTGTGTGTGTGTGTGTGTGTGTGTGTGTGTGTGTGTGTGTGTGTGTGTGTGTGTGTGTGTGTGTGTGTGTGTGTGTGTGTGTGTGTGTGTGTGTGTGTGTGCGCTGTGTGCGCTGTGTGCGCTGTGTGCGCTGTGTGCGCTGTGTGTGTGTGCGTGCGCAGGTTCTTCAGTGGCTGATCGTCCACGCAGACACCATCCAGTCTCTGCTACGCTGTCAGGAGCTCAGCATGGGGGCTTTACAGGAGCTCTCCCTGCTCACGGGCATCATCAGCAAGACGGCCCTGCCAGGTCAGCCTTCTGGAGCCACGGTGCCCATCACACTGATCTCTACCTTTACCTGTTTGTGGGACCGAGACGTTGTGGCTTCATATCTTACTTTTCTTTTTCACCCCACAAAGTTGATACTGGCAATAGGAAGACAGTTTTCCAGTGGTGGTTATTCACTGTTTAATATTATTATTATTATTATTATTATGATGACCAAACGGCACGTCATCGTACCGTTGTACTAGTGGTGATGAGACGCTGTGTGTTTCAGGAGTCCTTAAGCTGAGCGGGGAGGTCCACAGCGCTGTTGTCATGGAGTTCCAGGGCCACATCAACAGATTCCAGGTCGGTTTCCGTAGCTGCTAGTGTCGGATTCCCAGTAAACGTGACTGCTTATCCTCAGCACCCCGGGTCCACTGCTAATGCACATGAACGTTCGTGCTATTCCAGACCTCACTGTAGCTCTCAGTGAGCTGGGGTAGCGTGTTGACATGCTCAAAGGGCCCCTGACTGTAGCTCTCAGTAAGCTGGGGTAGCGTGTTGACATGCTCAAAGGGCCCCTCACTGTAGCTCTCAGTAAGCTGGGGTAGCGTGTTGACATGCTCAAAGGGCCCCTCACTGTAGCTCTCAGTGAGCTGGGGTAGCGTGTTGACATGCTCAAAGGGCCCCTCACTGTAGCTCTCAGTGAGCTGGGGTAGCGTGTTGACATGCTCAAAGGGCCCCTCACTGTAGCTCTCAGTGAGCTGGGGTAGCGTGTTGACATGCTCAAAGGGCCCCTCACTGTAGCTCTCAGTGAGCTGGGGTAGCGTGTTGACATGCTCAAAGGGCCCCTGACCTCGCCTTTGTGGGTACTCAGTGGCTCCAGTGCGCTGCGTTCGGGGCCGTGTGTAAACCTGTGGGGGGGGGTGTCTCCGCAGCGCATGTGCCTGTCTCTGCTGGGCCGGCTGGCCGGGGGGGAGCGGGAGAGGCTGCTGAAGCAGGCGGAGGCGGTCGCCCCTGGAGACCCCGCGGAGAGGAGGGAGGAGATGGAGGTGGCCATGCAGCAGGTCAGAGGATCAACCACAGGGGGAGGGGCGGTTCTGGGCGGGTTGGGAGGATGCACCGGGAAAGATGGTGGGTTGTGGCGTGCGTCCTCGTGCTTATAGGAGCGCCCTGGTTGCCGAGGAGTAACGCATGCTGTTCCTTCCTGGTGACATTTGGAGCGTATTCAGTGTGATGTTCTACGGGTGAAAGAGAGAATGCTTAACCAGTTACTGGAATACATTTGACATGCACACACAACATGCTTAGTTCTCATAAAAAGCCCTTTCCAAACCTGGTGTAATTAATACTACATATGAGAAATGTAGAACAGGAACCCAGCTCACACTTGGTATGGTTGTCCCTGCGGTCGCTGAGCTCATGGGTTGCTGTATCCACAGGTGTGTGCCAACATCATGGAGTACTGCCAGACGCTGCTGCTGCAGAGCTCTGCCCAGGCCCAGTTCACCATCTGCCTCTTCAGCCCGTCTGGCAGCGAGCCGGCAGGCAGGGAGGGAGCGCGTGCAGGTCAGGCTCAAGGGAGCACGCCAGGGGATCGGAGGGAGGGCGAGGGATGGCAGAGGTCATTGCTGCGGTGCCTTGGAATGAGTGCTGCAGTCATGAAGCAGGGGACCGATACACGGTTACTCATATGTTGGGCTTTTCCCCCCACACTGTGATTGGTCGCCGGGGCTTTGTGTGTTCCATGACGAGGACATCAATCGTGTGATTGTTTTAGGGAGCTATGTAAATGTGGCATTTGCATCGAAGGGATTAAGTATCAGGTACACGTATTGGTATGCAGCCTTTAAGTAATGCTCCAACGTGACGTTGATGTGTAATGTTTTAGCCCTCAGAGAGTGAATCGGTGTCTCGCTGGTGTGTCCACCATCCATTGACTTGTGGTTGTTTTGCTGGGGGACAGAGCTCTCGTCCGCGCTGCCGGCGGCCGCCTCCTCGCGGGTGCCCAGCCTGGGCCTGGTGCTGTACCTGCTGAAGAGCAGCGCTGCAGACTTCTCCCGCTTCCACCAGAGCCACCGCCAGAGCCTCAGCAAGCTGCAGGGCCTGGACCAGCTGCCCCCCGAGGAGCTGAAGGAGGTGAGCTGGCTTCATCCCTCTGAGCGCCGGAGTCACAGAGGACATTTCTGAATTGGTTCTGTAGATGTTTTTGATCACAAATGACAGAGGGTCAGAGTTCCTCCAATAGACTGCATATTGATGTGTATTCCGGGTTTTTATCATTTGAGCCGTCTAATCATTATTCCCCACGAATCCGATGCCACCGTAGTCATCCCATCGCTCCGGGAGTTTATCTCAGTTAAACTGCAACGACCAGTTTGAGTCCAGCAGTGGTCTGTCTACGGTGATGCTGAGTGTGTGTGTGTGTGTGTGTGTGTGTGTGTGTGTGTGTGTGTGTGTGTGTGTGTGTGTGTGCTCTCTCTGCAGCTGTGCCAGGGTCTGGTGTCAGGTCCTGGAGGCGTGGACAAGATCTCCTCGGTCCAGAGGAGCCTGCTGGCCAAGAGGCGCCTGGTCCAGCTCATCAACAACCGAGCCAAGCTGCTGGCCCTCTGCTCCTGTATCCTTCATCATACTCTCCCTCACACCCAGCCTGTGGTTCCCCAGCCCACTGGGCCATGACTCTGAGCCAGGACTCTCGCCCAGGACTCTGGGCCATGACTCTGGGCCATGACTCTGGGCCATGACTCTGGGCCAGGACTCTGGGCCATGACTCTGGGCCATGACTCTGGGCCAGGACTCTGGGCCATGACTCTGGGCCATGACTCTGGGCCATGACTCTGGGCCAGGACTCTGGGCCATGACTCTGGGCCAGGACTCTGGGCCATGACTCTGGGCCAGGACTCTGGGCCATGACTCTGGGCCAGGACTCTCGCCCAGGACTCTGGGCCAGGACTCTGGGCCAGGACTCTGGGCCAGGACTCTGGGCCAGGACTCTGGGCCATGACTCTGGGCCAGGACTCTGGGCCATGACTCTGGGCCAGGACTCTGAGCCAGGACTCTCGCCCATGACTCTGGGCCATGACTCTGAGCCATGACTCTGAATCGCTCTTCATCTGTTATTATGTAATGTGGTTCAACATGTGGTTCCTTCCTCTTGAGACAGATGTTCTCTTCTCTTCCGGGTGATAATGTGCGGTTGTTAGATCCAGTTTACTGCTTCAGCGCCTGTGAAGGACTGCTGAAGCATGTCTTCAAGGCAAATCATTTCTGGGTCGCTTGGAGTTTGAGCTGTCAATTGAACCGTTTCAACACCTTGACCTCGGTTCACTCAGATGTCATTGAAACCTGTTTATTTGTGTTGTGGCGCCACCTAGAGTACTACTTGATGTACTGCACCCCTTCTGACCCCAAAGATGCCCTGTTGCCTGGAGCGACCACATTCAGATCTCGCTTTACCGATGGTAAGAAGAGCCCAGAGTCAGTCTAGAGACTGATCACAGCTTTACATTCATAGGGAACATACAGGGCTCTACTTTAAAGTTCCCTAGTTAGATCACCATGCTAGTGTGTGATTATCTTCCCTTTGATTTGGTGTTTGTATCCTCATGATCATCATTATTCCCACGATATCCATGATCTCTGTTTAAAGAAAACCAGTTGAGTCGTGGTGTTGCTACGATGTGAGTGGTGTGGTCTGTGCTGGATGCAGGGGAGGGTGGGGGGGGTGGGTGTGTGTGGTGGGTGAGTGGTGGTTGCCTGTGTTGGGGGGGGGGGGGGGGACTGTGGGGGGGTGGGGGGGGGGGGGGGGGGGGGGGGGGGTGGGGGGGGGGGGGGGGGGGGGGGTGGGGGGGGGGGGGGGGGTGGGGGGGGGGGGGGGTGTGGGGGGGGGGGGGGGTGGGGGGGGGGGGGGGGGGGGGGGGGGGGGGGGGGGGGGTGCGGGGAGGGGGGGGGGGGTGGTGTGGGGGGGGGGGGGTGGGGGGGGGGGGGGGGGGGGGTGGGGGGGGGGGGGGGGTGGGGGGGGGGGGGGGTTGGTGTGGGGGGGGGGGGTGGGGTGGGGGGGGGGGTTGTGGGGGGGGGGGGGGTGGTGGGGGGGGGGGGGGGGATGGGGGGGGGGGGGGGTGGTGGGGGGGGGGGGGGGGTGGTGGGGGGGGGGTGGGGGGGGGGGTGGTGGGGGGGGGGGGGGTGGTGGGGGGGGGGGGGGGTGGGGGGGTGGGGGGGGGGGTGGTGGGGGGGGGGGGGGGGGGTGGTGGGGGGGGGTGGTGGGGGGGGGGGGGGTGGTGGTGTGATGGGGTGGTGGTGGTGGGGGGGGTGGTGGGGGGGGGGGTGGTGGTGTGGGGGGGGGGGTGGGGGGGGGGGGGTGGGGGGGGGTGGGGGGGGGGGGTGTGTGGTGGTGGTGTGTGTGTGGTGGTTGATGATGTGGTGGTGGTGGGGTGGGTGGGGGGTGTGGTGTGGGTGTGTGTGTGTGGTGGTGGTGTGTGGTGGTTGATGGTGGGGTGGGGGGTGTGGTGGTGGTGATGGGGGGGGGGTGTGGTGGTGGTTGGGGGGGGGGGGTGGGGGGGGTGTGTGGTGGTTGGGGGGGGTGATGTGTGTGGTGGTGTGGTGGGTGGTGTGGTGGTGGGGTGTGGGGGGGGGTGGTGGGGGGTGTGGGGGTGGTGTGGGGGGTGATGTGTGTGTGTGTGGTGGTGGTGTGTGGGGTGGTGGTTGATGATGTGTGGTGGTTGATGATGTGTGGTGGTTGGTGATGTGTGTGTGTGTGGTGGTTGATGATGTGTGTGGTGGTTGATGATGTGTGGTGGTTGGTGATGTGTGTGGTGGTTGATGATGTGTGTGGTGGTTGATGATGTGTGTGGTGGTTGATGATGTGTGGTGGTTGATGATGTGTGTGGTGGTTGGTGATGTGTGGTGGTTGATGATATGTGGTGGTTGATGATATGTGGTGGTTGATGATGTGTGGTGGTTGATGATGTGTGTGGTGGTTGATGATGTGTGTGGTGGTTGATGATGTGTGTGGTGGTTGATGATGTGTGTGGTGGTTGATGATGTGTGTGGTGGTTGGTGATGTGTGTGGTGGTTGATGATGTGTGGTGGTTGATGATGTGTGTGGTGGTTGATGATGTGTGTGGTGGTTGATGATATGTGGTGGTTGATGATGTGTGGTGGTTGATGATGTGTGTGGTGGTTGATGATGTGTGTGGTGGTTGGTGATGTGTGTGGTGGTTGATGATGTGTGGTGGTTGATGATGTGTGGTGGTTGATGATGTGTGGTGGTTGATGATGTGTGTGGTGGTTGATGATGTGTGTGGTGGTTGATGATATGTGGTGGTTGATGATGATGTGTGGTGGTTGATGATGTGTGTGGTGGTTGATGATGTGTGGTGGTTGATGATGTGTGGTGGTTGATGATGTGTGTGGTGGTTGATGATGTGTGTGGTGGTTGATGATGTGTGTGGTGGTTGATGATGTGTGTGTGTGTGGTGGTTGATGGTGTGTGTGTGTGTGGTGGTTGATGATGTGTGTGTGTGTGGTGGTTGATGATGTGTGTGGTGGTTGATGATGTGTGTGGTGGTTGGTGATGTGTGTGGTGGTTGATGATATGTGGTGGTTGATGATGTGTGTCCAGCTCCAGACGGACATGGCAACAGGCTTTGGGGAGGCTCTCCAGAGGAAGCTGCTGGAGGTGGAGGGTCTGTACGGGGAGGTCCGCTCCCGTTACACCTTCATCCAGGCCCTGGTCCGCAGGATCCGTGGCCTCCTCCGACGCACCAAGAGCTGAGGACTCTGAGATGATACACACACTCAGACTGAGGCCGAGACAAAGGCTCGGCTCTTTGGTCAACACGCTCTTGGGAAAGCCTCCAGAGGAGGGTTAGGGTGTTAGGTTAGTTAACCCTAACCCTAACCCTCCAGAGGAGTCCCACCAGCTGAAACGAGTGGAGGCGGAACTGCCATGGATCACTTTTCTGGCGCTGAGCAACAACCTTTGAACCCGTGCTGTTTGTTCCTTTAGTATTATATCATACATCTTATGTGTGGGTGTGTTTCCAGATGAGTTAAATAATGACTATGATTTAGTGTTATGCAGCTTGCACTTATCAAGCATGTGTAGGACTAATAACTAAGTGAACAGAGTTGAAGTTTTTACTTAACATGTGACCAATTTGTTATGGCTTCTGGTATGATTGCTATTGTGGTTTATATATTCGTGTATTTTTCTTTCTTTTGGAAATAAACTTTATAATTGATTAAATACTTGTCCACATTGTGTGGAAGCGTTCATGCGTAATTTATTGTATCGGGTTGTAATGATTAGATATTGGACGCCTGAGGGATAAAGCTAAGGTAGGCCAGTTCTTTTGGAAGCATTTTTTGTCACGTTTGTTGAAATTCTGTTTGCATCCCAAAAGCAATCAAATAATATTCTCCGATAATAAAATAAAAATCGGGTCTGTCGCCTGTAAGCCCGTCCAATCATTTCATTGGGCTAAAATGAAATGGCCTCCCTGTCTGCCTATCTACCTGGCTACCTGCGCGCATTCCAGAAGGCTAGACAGACCGATGCTAAAGCTAGCGAGCTAGTATGGGACTGGCTTAAAGGGAGGGGTGGGATCTTTCAAAATCGAGCTTACTCTGGATGGTTTCTCCAAATAGCTTACTCTACCTTTAAGTAGTAGTCATGAATTGTATTTATTAGACGTGGCCAAATACTGTAGCTACAATTGCATGCATGCAAACCTCTAAACTTGTGAATGCCCTGCTAGGATCAATTCTATTAAAAGGTCTTCCATGTTGTTTGCAAATATTCTGAAATAGCTAATGGGTAAATTTCCAATTTCAAGCATGAATTGTATGATATCCATGATGCTTTGTGCTCTCAAAGGTGTGTGTGTTGTGTGTGTGTGTGTGTGTGTGTGAGCGTGTGAGCGTGCGTGCGTGTGTGAGTGTGTGTGCGTGCGTGCGTGTGAGCGTGTGTGTGCGTGTGAGTGTGTGTGAGCGTGTGTGTGCGTGTGAGCGTGTGTGTGTGTGTGTGAGCGTGTGCGTGCGTGCGTGTGAGTGTGTGTGTGTGAGTGTGTGTGTGTGCGTGCGTGTGAGCGTGTGTGTGCGTGTGTGCGTGTGTGTGTGTGTGTGTGAGCGTGTGCGTGCGTGCGTGTGAGTGTGTGTGTGTGAGTGTGTGTGTGAGTGTGCGTGCGTGTGAGTGTGTGTGTGAGCGTGTGCGTGTGTGTGTGTGTGTGCGTGCGTGTGAGCGTGTGTGGTGTGTGTGTGTGTGAGAGAGAGATGGTGCATTCGGGGTTCGTGGCTCACAGTGTCATCATTCAGAGGTACGGGGGCCCTAGTTGGCGTTCCTGTATGGAAGCTGGTCTCGGCTGCAGGCTAGTGAATGCAGCTCAACTCCTAGTAGAGCGGGAACACGCGATAGGACCCAGTTGGTAAAAGATAATGTTAGACATGACAAGTTAGTGTCACTTTTCACTCCGTGACAGTCATCCTTTAAAGTGAGTCGGTTAAGCAATGGGTCGATCACCGTTGTAATAGTTTCTCGTTTTATTTTATTTTTTACAAGGTACACTTCATAGACAGTAAAGTGCATCAATTTTCAAACTTCAGGGCGGGAAGTAAAGGACTGTGTACATAAAAAAAAAAAAGATAGCTAAACTAAAACGTGTTTTATTTTACATTCAGCTTTTACATCCAGGGTACTTTGTGCTCTGGTCTGCTTCTGGGGCGTGGGGAACCATCAGGGAGGGTTGAAACCCGGGTAGACCACCAGTGAACAGTGTTCATAGGAACAGGTTACGCAACACACACACACACACACACACACACACACACACGGAGTGTTTAACATTTGCCCCGTGTCCACGACTTCCACTGCCAACTCAGCAATACTTAGGGAGGAAGATCCTGGGAAGGGAACCTAGCTGGATTGGCAGAGTGAGGAATTGAGCTTGTGCTACTCTTATTAAACGACCATGCTCGGTATCGCCTATAAATTACTTTAAATAATACAATTAATTACAGCATTTACACTTGAGATACACTAAGTCAATGCCCATAAACTCTCTGATTGCGCTGCACGACTCGAATCAAAGCATACTCTGACTTTGATCCTATGCATATCTAGTACAGAAACCCTAATACTTATATCCTAATACCCATCTACCCAGACGCTCCTGTCTCCTGGATGAACACACGATGTAGCTTTGCAGTGCTTTTCTTTAGGCCTACGGATGTTAATCCTTTGGGGGAGAGCGGATCGCCGTGTGCTATTGAATTTGATAAAGCCATGCTTCATGTGTACTTCGGTAGGACAACATGGACCAGAAGACCTGCTCGTTCCACAAAACACCTTCCAACGCCCGAGCTAACTGAAAACACTCTACAGAATCAGTTTCATACAAATCAAAGTTGTTTTCTAAATGCATGGAGCAGGATTACTAAATAACGCTTTGGAAAGTATAATCCTATTAGCTGCAAGGCCAGCCAATAGATAACGGAATACCCATTATACTGAGTCGGTGCAGTTTTCTAGTTTTCTAGAGTGTGGTGATAACAACGTTAATATTGTGATCTCTAACTCTTTGATTGGAGTACTCCATCAAGACCGGGAACACATTCTCATTGCAAGTTGGAAACAACACATCTGTTCATTTTGTCCAAAGAAAGTGACACTTTATCACTGTACTTATCCAGGCAGCCCAGTTGGCTCCACCAGCAGAAGCTCGGTGTGTGACCACTGTTTCCCAGCTCTCTGTAGTCACGCGTGCGTGAAGCTGCACGTCTCTCGGTGCAGCCGATCCTAGCCTTAATGTACCAGGGAATGTCTTCTTGTGTTTCAGCACTTATACAGCGTTGACTGGTTATAAAATCCAAGTGGAAGTTGAGGTTGGAAGAGTAAAGGCGGTGTGCCCAGCACTGATATGGTCTCTGAACAGGAGTTTCAGTACTGACTTCAGCCTCTTTTATGTCCTACGCAATCCAGCATCCCATTTCATTTTCATGCACTCCCAGTCGATCCGGATCAACCCATCAGCTACGAACTCTCGTTGCCGGTAGATTCGTGCGCGATGCTGTCGTCCATGTTGGTTGCGTCGGGCGCCGGTCGTTCCGGCAGTTCTCCGGTCACCGCCACCCGCATGACCCTGAGCCAGCGCTGCTTGAGCTCTTCGGACTCGGCGACGAAGCTGTGGACGGATTTGGACTGGGAGAGACGGAAGCTGGCCGGAGCGTCAGTGGGGCGGGGGCTGTCTTCCACGCTGTAGCCCAGCAGGGGGATGGTGCACTGGGCTTTCACGTCCTGCGGGTCGGGGTCAGGGACAGCGTTAATACACAGCCTCGCGGTAGCTTTGGGGATGCAGTTTACTTTGGTGATTGGGGGACGGCTAGTGTCACAAAATCGAACGCAGACAAACTCAAATCTCTCGCTTTATATTTGTTTTGTCATGCTGATGGAAGCGGGTAGTTCTGTAAGTTGTATTCTTACAGTTAAGAAGTTAAGTTCTTCTTAACTTCTAAGTTCTACTAACTATCTTGTTAAGTTCTATTAACAGTAAACAGTAAAAAGCGGTCTGTGATGGTTTCAAATGAAGACCGTGTAGACTGGCCACCGTAGAAATACTTTTACTACTGCTGGGAAATAAAATGTAGCAGGACTGCTGGATCAGAGATTAGGTGACAGCTAATCAAGGATCCAGCAGTCCTGCTAGGCCATAGCAGAACTTCTGGATCAGAGATTAGGTGACAGCTAATCAAGGATCCAGCAGTCCTGCTACGCCATAGCAGAACTTCTGGGGGGAGATGGCTGAAAGTGGTTATGCCTTGTTTCCTGTTTCGTTACTGTTTTCTAGAGATATTGTACCAAAGCGAAACTGACCAGCCACATGATTGGTCGAAACAAATATGAAGTGAAACAAATTGAAATCCGTTTTCAGATTGGTGGTAGTCTGCTCTCAGACTTTAGATTATCAATCTAAAGTCCACTCTGCCCTGAACACCGGTTCTTTTCATGGTGTAGAAGTGCCTTTTAGTTTACCCTTTGACCTCAAAACCAAGGGACACAGGCGACGAGGTGTGTGTGGATGTGTGACGCTCTGTGCAGCGGTTGATTTGGATTTCCGCGTCCGAGAGACACATAATGTAACGCAAAGTTGTGTGGCGCATCTCATTTACAACTTTGCTCAAAAGTATCACAAACCGGTAAGAATGGGGATAACACATCCCCCCCCCCCCCCCCCCCCCCCCCCCCCCACCCCCCCCTTCCTGGAACTCTCAGCCCAAAAAGCCTTTTTTTTTATCACATAGTGTTTGAATTGCGAGCTGAAACAGGGGCTTCCTTTAGACATTAAAATCGAAAACATTTCCAGATACTCAATAGATAACAACATGGGTAACACAACCCCATGCTATCAGTGTGAGTGTCAGTACCTGTGGCGCTCCGTAGAGATAGAGCACCAGACACTCCTTCTCGGGGATGACACACCACACCTTCTGCCAGGGCTTTGTCTTCTCACTGTACTGCAGGAAGCCGCACATGATGCTGCTTCCTGTGAACTGGCCTGCCTCAATCTGCACACGGATCAACATGCAAAGAGTTAACATACAAAACTCAGCCTGGCTGGCAGACCCAGACCTAGTCTGGGTCCTTTCCTCTGTAAGGCGGACCCAGTCTTGTTTACGGAAGCTATAGTGGATGTGTGTGTGTGGGTGGGTGTCTCTTTGTGTGTGTTCTAGTAAAAGGGTGAGTGTGCCTGTGTGCATGCACTAGTGTGTGTGTGTATGTGTGTGTGTGTGTGTGTGTGTTAGCGTGTGCACTTATGCATGTGTGTGTTTGTGTGATTTTGCTGACATGCTTTGAGATAGGTGTCTCTGGATGTGTGTGTGTGTGTGTGTGTTTCATGTGTGCGCTACTGTAAGTGTGTGTGTGTCTGCTTGTTTGTGTGTGTGTTTGTGTGTGTGCTTGCATGCGTGCGTGCATGCATGTGTGTGTATGTGTGTGTATGTGTGTGTACTTGCATGCGTGCATGTATGTGTGTGCGCGTGTGTGCATGCATGTGTGTATGTGTGTGTGCGTGCATGCGTGTGTGTGTGTGCATGCGTGCGTGTGTGCGTGCATGTGTGCGTGTGTGTGTGTGTGTGTGTGCGTGCGTGCATGTGTGTGTGTGTGTGTGTGTGTGTGTGTGTGTGTGGGTCCATGTGGGCTCACCTCCAGAATGCCCTTCTTCTTGCCCTCGGCCCGCTCCTCTCCGGTCAGGATGGAGAAGCAGTCCTTGCACACCTTGTTCACCTTGTTGTTGTCGTACTGTAGAGCAACCTTGTTGTCTGAACACTTCCAGCACACCACCTGTCCCCCGGAGCACAGAACCGGGTTTAGGTCAGAACACATCCCATCGAATCACCCAGTGAACCCCGGGCTCTTCCTGAGAGTTTCATCATCCAGAGGGATGACACACCCAGTGTGTCCAGAGGGACCCAGTGTGTCCAGTGGGACCCAGTGTGTCCAGTGGGACCCAGTGTGTCCAGTGGGACCCAGTGTGTCCAGTGGGATATTTTCATTTTCATTCATCTTATAAACAATACAACTTTGCTTTTGACTTTTCAAGGCGTAGTAAAACACCACGGGTGCAGAACAATCACGGAAGTAAGACTCAAAGCATCATCTGTGCTTATAAGACCTCGGATTTATTGTTGTAATTATTGTTCGGCTTTAAATATAATAAAAGAAAATACACCCTTGTTCCTGGTAAAGTTGTCTATAAAGCATATTGCACAATGTGGCGGTAACTAGCCAGCCGGCCATGCTACAGGAGATAATGATCTCAGCAGTATGGCCACAGCTTCTCCTTCCATGGGACTCACAAAGCCACAGGCCCGGCAGTGGTGCCTCCGTCTGGTCAGGGCGTTGAAGGACTCCTTGCACTTCATACACATGGTCACCTCGTTGTCCCGGATCCAGCGCGGCGCCCGCTTCCCCAGCTCTGCTGTCTGTGGGGGGGGGGAGGCACACGGTCAGTGCCCTCACAGTGGGGGGGGGGGGGGGGGGGGGCACACGGTCAGTGCCCTCACAGTGGGGGGGGGGGAGACACACGGTCAGTGCCCTCACAGTGGGGGGGGGGGGGGAGACACCCGGTCAGTACCCTCACAGTGGGGGGGGGGGCACACGGTCAGTACCCTCACAGTGGGGGGGGGGGAAGACACACGGTCAGTACCCTCACAGTGGGGGGGGGGGGCACACGGTCAGTACCCTCACAGTGGGGGGGGGGGGACACACGGTCAGTACCCTCACAGTGGGGGGGGGGGAAGACACACGGTCAGTACCCTCACAGTGGGGGGGGGGGGGCACACGGTCAGTACCCTCACAGTGGGGGGGGGGGGGGGCACACGGTCAGTACCCTCACAGTGGGGGGGGGGGGAGACACACGGTCAGTACCCTCACAGTGGGGGGGGGGCACACGGTCAGTACCCTCACAGTGGGGGGGGGGCACACGGTCAGTACCCTCACAGTGGGGGGGGGCACACGGTCAGTACCCTCACAGTGGGGGGTGGTGGGGGAGACACACGGTCAGTACCCTCACAGTGGGGGGGGGGGAGACACACGGTCAGTGCCCTCACAGTGGGGGGGTGGTGGGGGGAGACACACGGTCAGTACCCTCACAGTGGGGGGGTGGTGGGGGGGGCACACGGTCAGTACCCTCACAGTGGGGGGGTGGTGGGGGGGGCAGGACATGACAGATGATTTATTCTACTCTTTAAAGTACTCACCGATACCTCCTCCACTTCCTTGGATGCAGACTTAAAGGACTCGTTTTTCTGCTGGAACACAGCGATCGTCTCCTGGAATGCCTAAAGCACGTGTAGGGGAAAGCCATGAGTCTTCTGCTGCCTATACGGTACAAGAAGTATCTAACATGTTACACGTTAGTTTGCATTACCTTTATCCAACCCGCCTTGTCTTGCTCTGAGCTGTGGAATGAGAAAACAGTACAATGTTTGAATGTTGGACTGTGTTTCCATTTCTACTACCGAACCATCTCGTAAATCGAAAAAGGTAAAATAAATCAGCATTGAACTGCAGTCTCGGCGAATCCAAATGTTTCATGTCTACAGCTGATATGTGAAGGACAGGTTCTATAATTAATGTAAAGAAAATGCAATCTATACTTTTTAGATGTGTTCTAAGTGTAATCGGGATGTGTTCTAAGTGTAATAGGGATGTGTTCTAAGTGTAATAGAGATGTGTTCTAAGTGTAATAGGGATGTGTTCTAAGTGTAATATAGATGTGTTCTAAGTGTAATCGGGATGTGTTCTAAGTGTAATAGGGATGTGTTCTAAGTGGAATCAAGATGTGTTCTAAGTGGAGTAGGGATGTGTTCTAAGTGGAATCAAGATGTGTTCTAAGTGGAGTAGGGATGTGTTCTAAGTGGAATAGGGATGTGTTCTAAGTGGAATCAAGATGTGTTCTAAGTGGAGTAGGGATGTGTTCTAAGTGGAATCAAGATGTGTTCTAAGTGGAGTAGGGATGTGTTCTAAGTGGAATAGGGATGTGTTCTAAGTGGAATCAAGATGTGTTCTAAGTGGAGTAGGGATGTGTTCTAAGTGGAATCAAGATGTGTTCTAAGTGGAGTAGGGATGTGTTCTAAGTGGAATAGGGATGTGTTCTAAGTAGAATAGGGATCAGTCGTTTTTAAGATAGGTTAAATAAGGTTTCAAGACTTAAGTATGAACACAAGTGGGAGTTTCAGCAGGAGGAGCCCTGGTGGGCCTCTGCCTCCCCTGGAGGTGTGCCTCACCTGGCCTGGAGCTCCAGCATCCTCTCCTTCCCGGACACCTGGAAGGTGTGAGGGTAGTCCTCGTTGGAGGTCTCCAGGACCTTCATGCCATCGATGCCGATGCGGGTCCTCACGGTGTACTTGGGGCCCCCCAGGCTGAACTTGGGCACGCAGTACAGCAGCATGTTGTTGAACTGGAAGAGGAACATGAATCAGTTGAATCCCTCCTGTCCTATCAGGTGCTGAGCGGTGGAACATGATACAGTGTGTAACAATTAGGTCCTTTGAATCCGTTGGTAACGCAGACTTCAACACGATAAGCTGCGTGGACACATAGAAATGATCACCTTTCATTTTGATTTATTTTGAGTGAATGCGCTCACGCTGTCCTAATCGATGCGTATGCATCACTCCCATGAACGGATGCCTTCGCTCAATTGAATTGTGTGCGGCTGCCATGTGGGCGTGAACATGCTCTCACCAGGAAGAGGTATCTCTCCATGGCGGACGTGTTCCTGGCCGCCAGCTTCAGAATGTGGCCCTCCTTGATGAACTCGTTGGAGGCGTTGACAATGTCCTCTTCCTCGCCCAGCATCTCGTAGATCTCCATCAGCTTCTTCAGATTTTCCTAACGTGACCATTTAGAGTTAATTGGTTCATTGGTTAACATGCTGGTTTGCATTGTAATAGTGCAATGAGAAGACTTATTTAAAGTGTGATTTGGCTGTACCAGTGCTGCGTACGTTTCAGTGGTTACGAGGGTTTATTTACACTAGCTTTATCGTGATCGTGTCCACTTACCGATTTTCGAATGGCACTGTTGGAGTGAGTGGCTGCCATCGCAATGATCTCCAGTGATTCTGCGCAGACAGAAGGACAGAAACAGGTGTTGATAAAGGGTTTGAGACCAGTAAGCATCCCCCCAGGTCTCCTCCAGCTGAGCCCGTGTCCGGCCTCGCGGCGTGCGATCTTACTCTCTGCGTCCCGGCGGTCGAGGTGGTCCGGGGGAAGCTTCTTCAGGTAATCCTTCAGCAGCATCTCGTATCGCGGGACCCTCTGGACCGGCTCCAGCATGTGGTGCTGTAACGTCAGCGAGCCGCACACCTCTTGGCACTGCTCAGCCCAAAGCAAAGACAGAAAACCACAACAGATGTTTCAGTGCTCCTTCTGGACCCGTGCCCTTGCATGTAGGACATGGCCCACACAGACATTAGATTCGAAATCATTTTGGTTCTTTGCTGTTCTCTGACGTCAAGTACCGGTGGAAGGAACCGGAAACATCTTATCACAACGTGGCCATGATCAGCCGTAGCAGTGCTTCCATCATCAAGTAACATTCTGTCTGTCAGTGGAGATGTCAAACTGAGGTCCAATGGCGTCGCAAGACGAGAGATGCTCACCCCGGTGTCCTGGCCACATTCCCTCCCTGACTCTTGGACCAACATGGCCTTCTAGTCATGCCCTGCTCTCTCATTGGCCTGTTTCATTCCTCACCTCTCCACTGTGAGACCAGTGTGTGGAGTGTGTTCTGGTGCCTAGTGGCTGCCCTGCACCACCCAGGTGGGATGAGGTGTGATCCACTAACTCAGTTCATATTTTGTGAGTGACCTGAGGGAGAGACTGACGTCTGTCTGGATACCTGTATTTCCTGGATGATGAATTTGAAGTGAGGCGAACGCTCGCTCCACTGCTTCAGCAGCTCCATGGCCTGGTCGAAGTTCTTCACGTACTCGGCGTACATCTTCAGGAAGGGCGTGAGCTTCAGCAGGATGTCTCCGATGCGAGGCGTCGACTCCCTGCGGGGGGGAGGGGGGAGGGGGGAGGGGGAGGGGGGTGAGAGGGTAGGAAGGGTCAGCAGGGGTCACACAGTGGGAGACAAAACGCTCACACGGCCATGTGATTTGATGCGAAGGATAACGTGGATAAACCCTAGTTCCTTCATAGTGTTCTGCACAAACACTGTATTATCATTTGAGTAGTAATCAAACACGTCTGCAAGGCCTTTTAAAAATGTCAGACAAATCAAGCAAAAGATCGAATCCCTTTGTGACAAAATCAATCCGTTTTCAATCGGTGTTTCTCCAATGGAAATGTTTTATGAAAGCAGAACATTGAGGGGTTTTTGTGAAGATCTGACGTGTTTGATATGGCTTCTGGAATCCCATGCTGCTATTGGAGGCGTGCTGTGGTTCAGCTTTAGTTGAGTCTGCCTCAGACCAGCGTGAATGGGCAGCTTGCGGAGTGGGCTCACCATTCCCCCATGCGTCTCTCCAGGTCTGGGAGAAGGAACTGGCTGTGGAAGGTGTGCACGGAGGAGATGTTGGAGAAGATGTTCTTCACCACCTCCACGGGGAATGTCCCTTTACTCGCCTCCTCCATGAGCTTGGCACTGAACACCTGGAGAGCAGAACACAACAATGAATGGATATACATATTCACATACATACAGTTAACATACTATATGAGTGGATATCCACATACACATATATACAACGGGGGATAGGGTTAGACCAAGTGCAATGTCAACAATCAGGCTAACCAGTGTTGTCATTTTACATTCATTAAATAAAATGAAATGAAAGAGCAATGCAGAGCAATTGTTAGGATGTAAATTGACTAATGTGTCATCAGATTATTAGGCTATGAGTGGACTAATGTGTCATCAGATTATTAGGCTATGAGTGGACTGATGTGTCATCAGATTGTGCATTGGGGCGTCAGCTGTTGTAACTCCTCCTCACCTGATCCAGCAGGTGAAGCCGCGTCACATAGGCCTTCTCTGTCTTCAGCAGCTCGTTGGCAATCTTAAACAGCTTCTGTTCATTGGTTTCCTGGAAAAGTAATGGGGATCACTTGTGGATTTCTTTTTCTACCTAATTTGATGCCATAGTCCAGTGTTTTAGATCCATTCTCTACATCAGTGGCTGGACCAAGTGGTTCTGTTAAATGGTCTAGAGTCAAATAGAAATGTCATGAAATGAAGAAATCGTTTCATATCCATTATGTCCCCTGAACTGTATGATGTGCTGAAACATGTACATTTTACATGTGTGTCTGCTGGTTCCTGTTAGGATCCAGGCACAGATCCTGTTAGTTACTGAAGAGGATGTCAAGGTACAGCAGTGTAATGTAGGGTTAGTGAAGGCTTTGTGAAGTTACAGTGTTATGCTGAACCAAAGGAGATGAGACCAAAGCAAAGTGAAGACACTTCTGATGGCGTCTTTTATGTGAATAGCTTGTGTATAACTATAATATATAATATAATACTATAACAGCTGGTTCATGGTACACGTGTGATAGATCAAAGTTGAAAGACATAACTGTAAAGACCACACAAATACTAACTGACCAAACTGCGTCATTCAAAAGCATGTATCTTTTCTCTCAATTGGAAGTCTTTGTGTCTTGAGACACGGAAACAAGTGAAGTCAGCAGTTTGAACTTTGATTCGAATGTCGAATGTGTATCCCCCTGACTAACATTTCTAACCCTTGCACACATTAACAATCTGATCTAGCACCCCTATTGGTCCCTTTCAATCTCTGGGGGATGAGCTCAGAGTAGTGAGCACTTTGGGCGCGTGACTCAGAGGTGAGATGCCGTGTGCCCGACAACATTCACACAGCTGTGGTTCATGCCTCTATGCATCCACTGAGGCCATGCATCTGAAATGCATACACAAGCACACACATTTCTCCTGGTCTGTCATGTGAGTTGAACTGAGAACGGGAAGCCAGTAAAGAAAGCCTTCTGCTTATGCTTCTAATCAGTGAAAAGCATCTGTGCCATGGGTTCACCGGACCAGGGCTCAGCTGCCAGCAGCTCTCAACATCTGTTGTATCTCCAAGAAGGATAATAAAAAACGACCGCCACTGTGGAGCGTCTCGCCAGAGACGCAGGGACACGCGCTCAAACTGAAGCGGCAAATGAACTTTGAAGCACATGCAGCGGAAAGTGCAGAACTAAATGCAGAACAAGCAGAAAAGGGAAGTCACCAGCATTGTCATTTCAACAGGGAACACTGTCTGTGAGGGCCCCCAGCTAGGGACTGCAGAATGTGACACAAGCTTTAAATACACATGGCACCTGGGTGTAAAGAGGTTCCCTACAGGTCCTGTGGCAGTGAGGACACAGAAGCAAGCCTTGCTTTCCTTAAGTGTGTCTGCTGATTATCATTAGTTACTTATGTGCAGTGTAATTGCATTAACACGATGTTCATTTTCATGAATATTGTGTGTACAAATTGCAACTTTGGCCTCAAGCAGGGCTTCTTAAACTCTTCAATCTCAGGAGCTGAAAGACAGGAAAACCTCGGAGCCCACCGGCGCTGTGGTCCTGTTGTTACAGGCGTTGTGTGCATTGTCAGGACTCGATCCACCTCCAACTGGACCACAACAGATTTTGGGTCCTGAGCCCTAGTTGAAGCAACGACATCCCAGACACCTCGACCTAGACAGGAGCTTACCTTGGGTTCTGTGTTGACCCCTTCCTTTCTGTGTCCGTTCTCCACGTCCGACTCGGGGGGTCCCTGGTCCCCGTTTCCACTCCCAGCCTCGGTCCTGTGTGGGGGTGAGCCCTCGACATCGGTGCGCTCGCCGTCCACCACTCTCAGTTCGCCGCCGGCGTCTCCGTTCGCCAGCCTGGCGACGCACGCGCTCCCCTCGTGGCCGTTCTCCCCCCCCCCCTCCGGCGTTCCCGCCCGCTCCACGTCGTTGTCCCGCTCCGGTTCCATCTTGGCTAGCGTGCCGTTGGTGGGCGGGCTGTGGGCATCCCGCGGCGTGGTGGGCGCGGGGCCGGGGCCCGGGTCCACGTGGTGCTCCGCCCCCTGCGGCGTCCTGTCCTTTGCCGCGTCGGGCGACTTGCGGAGGCTGCGGTGAGCGGGGCTGCAGGTGGCCAAGCGGCTGATCTGCTTGAGTGGCGGCACCTCCCTCCTGCCCTCTGGGCCGCTGCAGGGGACAGACACAGGAGGGAGGGCCGATGAGGAAGCCGGCCGAGCACAGAGAGAGTTGAACAAACACTTTCTTACGAAGAACGGACGGCAGCTAGCGGAGACCGTCAACTTGCGGGGAAGGACCCTTGATTGGTTACGCCGAAGGAGTCCCTGTTTCAACCAAACCAAACCGGCACACACGAGAGAGCAGCGTTAGAAGCTACGGCCCACAGCCGCGAGTTACGGCACAGTGTGAGAGGTGCAAATGAAACATGTCAAATAGACACTTCCTCCTGCACTGGCCCAGGGTCATAGAGGGGGAGGAGGAGGAGGAGGAGGAGGAGGAGGAGAGCACAGGGCTCAAATAGAGGAGGGAGGATGAGGAGAGAGGAGGAGGGATTGGAGGAGTGAGGAGGAAGGAGAGCTGTCCACACACATGTGCACACACACACAACTCACACACTGGTTAAAACACGCACACATGCGAGCGCGCGCACACACACACACACACACACACACACACACACACACTGACACACACCGGTTACACACGCACACACACGTACGCACACTTTTACGTACACATGCAAAAGGAATGCTCATAACGACACAATGTACCCACACACATGCACATGCATGCACACACACACGCACACACACACACAGAATGACCATCCGGTGTGTGGGCTTCCTGTGTTTGCAGAATGTGCAGCTGTTTCCCTCTATGACCCACCTGTCCCGCACAGTAGATGCGTCTAGTGTCCACTAGTCCTGGAACAATCCCAGTCCTTTTACAATAAGAAATCCTCCTTCTCTAGAGCTGGGATGTCTGAATCTCTTGTTGAACAATGTCCTGTGATAGGCAACAAAACAACGGCTGCACCAAGGACTTACGGTCACAGCTTGTGAGCGGCAGAGGGCTTATCGTGAAGTCTGCCGCCGTGCACATCTTTGTCCGGAATAAACAGGAAGCATGTTTAAATACAGGAAGAGCAGACGCCAGTGGTGAAACAGCCATCAGAGTGCGCTCTGCAGGGCCATAGGACCGGCAGGGATGTGAAACACGACCTGCTGCATCTCTTAAAGCACCCCAGGATAACACCTACTGTTGACCCAGTTAGCTTAGCTCGACAGGAACATTTTTAAATACTCTGCTTGTTCCTGTTCAAGCAGATGGATCCCATTTTATATAGATTCAGTTCAAGTTTAAACAAAACAGGTTCCTGTGGTCCTCTGCAATCTTCTTCTGAAGACGCCCGCCTCTGTAGCCTTGGCAGTCACGGCCGTGGGACATTACACGCAGCCCGCTTGCAATGCGGTTGTCTGGGCTACTGCGAGACGCCCAGCATGTGAGCCAGATTAGTAGGCTAATGTTGTTTCCCTCAGAGGCCACAGGCTCTTACTGCTGTGAGATGCCAGGAGCTTATCCTCTTCACAGCCAGGCTGGAAGGAATAACAAGCACGGTATTCTGTTTTGTATTTCTTTAACTGCTTCTATGTGGCGCTTCAGTGGGAACTAAAGGAGATCCACAAAGACGCAACATAAAGCGAGGAGGATTCAGGAGTTTCATTCTTTTAGGAGGCGGCAGTGTACGACTCCTTACGTATCCACTGAAATGTAAGAGATGCAGCTGCATGTTGAGTTGGACTGGTGTTCTACCGGGATGCAATCATAGGAGCAAACACCACCGAGGTGCCTGCCCACAACAAGTCTTCAATCAGCATTAGCGTACAACTTATTAACTTATATTAGCTATCGTCTTATAATAGTTAGGTCATAGTAACATCATGAAAGCCACATCAGTCACTATCAGCCATGGATGATCTCAGCCATATGACAACATTTTATATATTCATCCATCCCCAATAAAGCCATAGCAACCAACCATTGCAATATAGTGGACTTTATGACGTTCAAAGATCCTACCTCGAGTCCTTTCCTTCCCTCCTACTCCGGAACATCTGTGGCACAAGACTGAACCTGGACCGGAAGAGTCTCCTTCTCTGGTCGCTCCAAATCTCCAGTCTTCCCCAGCGTCCCTCCCTTCAGCTCCACACTAATGCCCCGGTCACACAGGCTAATCTCTGCTCCAAATACGTTCCGTTGCTCCGAACCACCGTCAGCAAAGTAGTACTCTTAGAGAGAGAGAGGCTTTTGGACAGGGCAGAGAACTTCTGCTTTTTCAAACTGGAAACAGTGGTGATGAAAGTGGGGGAAGACACAAACGTCTGCAGTGTCAGAGATGTCACTGCCACATTACGAAAAGCTGTACCTGGGTAACGTGTGGTTAGACAACTTGAACCATTTTGTCTTGGTAAGACGTAGAAGGCAAGCGTGGACCAGTGGCATAAGGCAGAGCATAAATCAGGG
>JACYXH010000203.1:1292500-1295000 GCA_026745465.1 Lota lota
CTTGCCACTCTTCTGAATCTGAAAGATACACAGAGGAAGGAAACAGGAAACTACTGAAATAACTGAATGCTATTTAAATTAGCATGCTAGCAGGCACTCACTACCATGCTTGGCAAGGTAGTGAGTGCTACTGCCGGACTACTGCAGTTGCATGAATCAGGAAGTCACACTTTACTTGAGTTACCATGGTAACTGTAGGAGGCGTATGACCTTTGAAATGAAGTCTTGAATTCGGAAGTATAGGCACAAAGTACAATGTTGATCTCTTCCTCATTTGGTTTCCTCAACTGTAGCAAAACTATTCTTTAGTCAGTGTTGCAAAAGGACTGAGAAAGACACACACACACACGCACGCACGCACATACACACACAAAGTACATGTTTGTCCTCATGAAAACACACAAAGCCCGCACGATAATGCTGCCATTGCATATATGTGTGCATCTGCGTTGACATGGATAAGTGTGAATGGGAGGTAGAAGCGTGGGGAGGGCAAAGGCTCTGGGACGAGGGACGAGGGACGAGGGACGAGGGACGAGGGACGAGGGACGAGGGAGCCCCCGCCAGACTTTCTTCAGATTAACCCGGCCTCATCCCCTAATCCAAGGGCAGACGGCAGATTATAACCCTACAGTCCACCGTTACGGAGCAACAATACCACAGCACTGTAGCACAGCCGAGAGAGAGACAGCGGTAGAGAGCGAGAGACACATACATACATTATACAGAGAGAGAGAGAGAGAGAGAGAGAGAGAGAGAGAGAGAGAGAGAGAGAGAGAGAGAGAGAGAGAGAGAGAGAGAGAGAGAGAGAGAGAGAGAGAGAGAGAGGGTGACTCAGACAGAAGACAAAGGTAATTACTATCCATGCAGGTGTGTGATGGAAACAGTATTTTTTGGATTTGCGGACTTCAATATGTCCACGATATCCTGTAGACTCGGCTCGTCTTTGCAGTTTTACTATTTCCATCCCCAGACCGTTAATGTCCACTGAGAGTGTACTGCTGCCAAAGTTGTTTTATCTCAACCATCCCACATTACCACCACTGCTGAGAGAGGTAGAATCCTGTATTCGCATTCTCAAACAAAAAATGCTGAAGACATCTCTAAAATGAGCATTTAGCAGTAAGACACTGCTATAATGCCAGACAGTGCTCTGAACTATTTTCTTTAAACGGTAGACATCCTGATCTGTAAAAGACTCTTTCCTCAAACGGAGCATACATAAAAGTATATACTATATATTATAACAGCCCTTTCTCAGAAAAGTGTCTTCAACAATTACACCCTTCATGTTTTTAGTTTTCTTCACAAACTGTTTGATTTTGCTTTTCCTGGCGGATGCTTTAGCATCAGACATGTCACCATCACTGGCTGATTGTTCTGCAGTCTTTCTGTCTGACTTCCTGTTTGTGGGCTATATTGGAGACAACAAAGATACAGCTATGGAAGCTTCTTAACAGTTTGGAATAGAATGGATGTCAGTGACTTGCCAATCGGCCAACTTCTGAAGTGAGTTGAACAAAAATCATTGCTGATTTACATCTCGACATGGACAGTGTCAACAATTAGCCTGGGGTTAATTGACTCCTTTAAGTGATAGTTGCGTTTGGTGGTAATGTTTTCCTTCGTACCTCCCTGAGCACTGCTAGTGCCTCCATTTTCAGTGTGACAGTGTTTAAAGCTAGGTGACAGCCACATCTCAAGGCGGGATTTGGCAGGGGAGGGGCTGTGTTCGTAGCTATTTGAACATAACAAGAAGCGTTTTTACTAGTAAGAATTCCATTACAGATATCTGAAATGGAAATATTTACTAGTGAAAATATCATAATACTGACTAGTCAAAAGTATTTGTGACAATTGTATTACTGAAATCAGTAATATTTATTCTCCCTATTTTACAATTAGAATTTAATTCTTACGAGTAAAAATGTTATTCTTACTAGTATGAATGAAGCAGATATCTTGAATTCTCATTCTTCCTAGTGAGAATTCTAGCCACGGAACTTCCAACAAGTTATTTTGGTTGTTTGTTTTGTTTTTAAATGGAATTTGTTAGTGACGCTTAGACCATTTAAAGCTAAAACGGCTTGCCACACACACACACACACACACACACACACACACACACACACACACACACACACACACACACACACACACACACAGGAACAGTTGCATGCATGGTGCAATGATATAAATATAGAACTGGCTTTATACAACATGTATCTCTGTGCTGCAGTGGCAAGATGCTACTGACCTTCACAGAGTTGTCTGTTCCTCGCTCTCTCTCTTTCTGTGCATATTTCTAACCCTGGGCATCCAACTGTGAAAAGACTCAGTTAAACTAATTACTCATGCAGATATGAATGCAAAACGAACCTTATTAAACCCGAATGGCAAAAGACATCAAAGTGCAAAGCGCTGCCCACAGCAGCTCAGAATAAAAAACAAGTGAGAGAAGGAAGCCCCTTCTTAGGAAACCTGGAGGCTGGCTTGTGGC
>JACYXH010000203.1:1300000-1302500 GCA_026745465.1 Lota lota
CCGTAGTCGGCTTCAACCGGTTCTACTGGGTCCTAGTTCCATGTCTGTCCCCCCCCCATCCTTAATGAGTCTGTTGACTGTTAACTCTCAATGTCCAGAGGCTGTGTTTTGTTTTACTGCCTCAAGCCAGAGAGATAGGAACATTACAGTTAAATATTAACTGATTAACCTGGTTAAGCCACACCTAGAGCTTTACATGGATACACGTTGGTTTAGTTCAAATGTAATTTACTGGACTCTAATCCCCCCCTTCACCATATATATCTATATATATATATAGATATTATTTACAGGGTTCAGCTTAACATTTACAATATTTTTTATACGAGCAGTATCTGAGGTATTGAGCCTAGTACTGAGAAGTACAGTAAATTAAACAGCACTATCAATTACAAAACGTTCTTCCCGTCACTCTCTCTCCTACCACCATTTTTGTTATCAAACCCTGTGTGTGTGTGTGTGTGTGTGTGTGTGTGTGTGTGTGTGTGTGTGTGTGTGTGTGTGTGTCATCCTCAATGCCTTCATGGTCACTATCACGTCGGCAATACCGAAAAACGACTTATCCACTGCCATCCGTCCCTGCAGCCCTCCTTCCTGCTAAAGGCAAAGCAGGGGATCCGGTTGTGAATACTACAGACAAACAGCCCCCCCGTACCTGGCAGAAAGGTCTTCCTAGAGATGGGGGGTTTGGCCGCCCCCACAGTGCCGTGGTGCCTTTCCATCCAGGAAGCCATGCCCCTTCTCTCTCTCTCGCTAGCTCCCCCGTTCTCTCTCATGGGCTGTCTGGTGTGATGACTCTCCAACAATGTTGGTGCTCCTCTCTGTGTTGTGTTTCTAACCCCAGCAACACCTCCCTGGCTCCGCCCACTGCCTCACTGCACCACACTTAACCGGTTCCCCGGAAACCAAAGTACAAAGTGCTGCTGGTGGTGATGGGGGGAGAGAGAGAGAGAGAGAGAGAGAGAGAGAGAGAGAGAGAGAGAGAGAGAGAGAGAGAGAGAGAGAGAGAGAGAGAGAGAGAGAGAGAGAGAGAGAGAGAGAGAGAGAGAGAGAGAGAGAGAGAGAGAGAGAGAGAGAGAGAGAGAGAGAGAGAGAGAGAGAGAGAGAGAGAGAGAGAGAGAGAGAGAGAGAGAAGAGAGAGAGAGAGAGAGAAGCTTGATAGACAATAAAGAGTGAAATAGGGGGAGTGGCCAAGAGGGGTGAGGTGTGTCTGTGTGTGAGGTGTAATTTCCCCAACATAAACTTCTAATCTGAACCAATCAGCTGGTCCTAATTCCCTGCAAGGAACAAATCAGTATCCAGAGAATGAGGTCTGGTCCCTCCAGAGAATCAGGTCTGGACCCTCCAGAGAATCAGGTCTGGACCCTCCAGAGAATCAGGTCTGGACCCTCCAGAGAATCAGGTCTGGACCCTCCAGAGAATCAGGTCTGGACCCTCCAGAGAATCAGGTCTGGACCCTCCAGAGAATCAGGTCTGGTCCCTCCAGAGAATCAGGTCCCTCCAGAGTCCCCTTTCACTCATGACTGGAGTTTGTTTGAGTCAGGTGTGTTCTGGCGGAGAATTTTAATATTCACCATCACACTTATTGCATCTTGCTGGTGTGTGTGTGTGTTTGTGTGTGTTTGTGTGTGTTTGTGCATGTGTGTTTTCGTATGAGCGTGTGTTGGTGTGTGTGTGTGTGTGTGTGTGTGTGCGTGCGAGTGTGTGTGTGTGTGCGTGGGTGTGTGTGCGTGGCTGTGTCTGTGTGTGTGTCTCTGTGTGTTATGTGTGTTTTGATATGCCATTGAGGCCGACCAGATGAGACTCCTTTTGCCAATTCTCTTGTTCTTCCTTAATGGTGAAAGAGTTACGGTTAACTGTCACAAACATAATGGAGGACAAATGAAAAGAGCCCATGAACCATTTAAAGGTGGCCAGAGTGAGCAGACGGCTGATCCCTGACTTAGTGATAGATGCTCTTTGTCTCTCGCTCCATGGCTGATCTCCGACTATACCCGAGCTCATAAGATAAGATGAATTATAATCTACTAGATGGGGAATCTGGGTTTAGAAGTACTGGGGAGTAATATGAATTAAAAAGAGACACATATTTAAATAAAACAACGTGAAAATCGATGTTGTTCCTCTTGTAGCTTGTTTGACTAGGACACACGGGATGCTAGTGTCCACCTCGCCATCAGGCGACCCTCGTCCTGGCCTCCTGTTCCCAGCACGCCAGAATCAACTCTGAGCCTGATCTCCCCTCGCTCCACTGGCCCGTGGGTAATGGCACCAGGGACCGCTAATGGCTGGGTCCTAACCCCCCCCCCCCCCCCCACTCCTCCCCGCCCAACCACATACACACCCATACACCCCTGACCCCTGACCCCTGCCTTGACCTCCACACATAAACACACATGCACACACACACACACACACACACAAAGACATACACACAAACACACACACACACACACACTCACACACGCACACACTCTCACGCATACACACAAGCACACAC
>JACYXH010000203.1:1312500-1365000 GCA_026745465.1 Lota lota
GAGAGAGAGAGAGAGAGAGAGAGAGAGAGAGAGAGAGAGAGAGTGAGAGACACACACACACAGAAAGAGAGAGAGAGAGAGAGAGAGAGAGAGAGAGAGAGAGAGAGAGAGACACACAGAAAGAGAGAGAGAGAGAGAGACACACACACAGAAAGAGAGAGAGAGAGAGAGAGAGAGAGAGAGAGAGAGAGAGGAGAGAGAGAGAGAGAGAGAGAGAGAGAGAGAGAGAGAGAGAGAGAGAGAGAGAGAGAGAGACGGACAGAGGCGGCCGCCAGCGTTGGTGTTCACACAGGATTGATCAGACCATCAGGTTACAGAGTTTATAAGACCCCACACACGGAGGATTTCATTAAAGTGAGAGAACCCCAGAACCAGAGGAGGACCCCTCTTCTGTTGTGATCTCCGTTCACAAGGAAGATGATGAGATGTCTCATATGTCTTTAGTAGGGATGAACGCTCCACTATGTTAACCTCATAAAGTGCTAACTGCTCATTTGTGTGTATGGGATTGCAGTGTTGATTGCATAGGTGTTGTTTTTATTTTAGAACCCAGCCCATATGATGGGTTGCTCATTTGATGACTGAATCATTTGGACAGCATTCCAAACCAGTTCCTTGTTAAGCAGAAGTTCATACTAAGCACTAATGTGTCTGTGATGCGTCGCCACGCACATCGCTTTGGTCGCTGTGCTGGCTGGCTGCTTTTGGTCGCTGTGCTGGCTGTCTGGCTGCTTTTGGTCGCTGTGCTGGCTGGCTGCTTTTGGTCGCTGTGCTGGCTGGCTGCTTTTGGTCGCTGTGCTGGCTGTCTGGCTGCTTTTGGTTGCTGTGCTGGCTGTCTGGCTGCTTTTGGTCGCTGTGCTGGCTGGCTGGCTGGCTGCTTTTGGTCGCTGTGCTGGCTGGCTGCAGGCGGTCGACTCAACAGCTCATAGCTATGGTCGCTCAAAGTCTGTGGGCGCTGGTTCACCAGTTAATTTGCATGTTATTAACGTTTTCTGCAACAGTTCAAGTACCAGAAAGCCATTAGCTCTGGCGAAAGCTAGCCTACAGCTCTTTATAGCCAAAAGTATTTTAACATTAATAACGCCTGTTTTGTTCATTGGGAATGCTGAGTTGTATTATATTTCCTTATTTTTAGTAGACACAGTGGCCTTTTCTAACCCAGAACATGGCCTATTGTTGGCGGGGAAAAAAAGAATGTCTTTACTTGTATTCTGATCTATTATAGTACAGTTAAAAATTATGTAATTGTTGCTTTATTAGTGTCAATAAAATCGGGTAGTTGTATTTTGCAGTGTATTCAACTAATGTATTTTATATATTATATATATTATATATAGCCTATTTGTTTTGTTAAATGTTATGAAGCCTAATAAGATATCCTATGTTCAAAGTTCTTAGTTATAGCGTGATATAGTTTGATATGAGAATAACAGCACACAACAGTGTGCGCAGTGTGCGCAGTGGTGGAAGCAGTGTGCGCAGTGGTGGAAGCAGTGTGCGCAGTGGTGGAAGCAGTGTGCGCAGTGGTGGAAGCAGTAGCGAGGCTATCACTCCAATCAAGACGTCTCTGGTTCGATTCTCTTTATAGTCCGATTAGTTTTTGCTACTTATTGGTACAATCAGCCTCTTTCATTTGAACATTTTAGTATGATTTAGTACGATAGTAGGATAATTATAGGACGTAATTCAATTTCCCCCCTCCCCACAGCAAGGTCAAACATTACACCCTAGGGTTATTGTTTCCAGCATGGCTAAACAAGATCAAGGACATGCAATGCACAGCATGTTCTCCAATATGCCTGACTGTGTGTTGCTTGTGTGGTAGTGGAAAATGTACACAACATTGAGGGCATACAATGTTCGATTTTTACTAACCTCTTCATTACTAGGCCTATTTCAGTTTCTTTCTGAAAATGACATACCCAAAGTAAGTAGAGTACATCCCCACAACTGCAAGGGCTATACTATGTAATCTTGGCACCAAAATAAAGATTGTTGTGCATGTGAAATATCCAATGTGGATCCTACTTGGTTAGAGTGAATAAAGCTAGAACACAGCATAAGTGGAAGACTTCATTTCCACCTGAAATACATATTTCATATTCATTCAATTCATATTTTAGCTTGAACACCACCTCGTGCATTATGAGTTGGTAGCCCTATAGTACTATAGGACCATAGCACATAGCATATTGACCTGGGTACCTGTACCTGGGTCAATTTTTGATGCCAATAAAGTGAAGTAGAGCGAAGAGAGAGGTTTTAGTTCAGTTCAGGAGAAATCGCAATAAATTAATTAATCCAATGCAATTCAATGCAAACTTGACAATACAACCTTTATGAGACACAAACAGGTAGATATCTTGAGAACCCATTGTACGATTTTGACAATTGACCCCTCTATTGAAAGGTCAGGGCAAATATAATTGAATGACACCAAGCCAAATAATCAGAATTGCACCATATGGCCACCAGATGGCAACGAAGGACATCTGTTCTGATTGAAGGCACTTTACCTATTTCCTCGGAAACCCTCTTAGCCACTGATTGTAAACACCCTGGTTAGTTGCAAAATTGGGCCCAGACACTGGATTATCTGTTTATGGTGGTTTTATGTGATCAAACACAACTTTTTGGACAAAAACAACAAAGGTAAGACATCATTTTTGGTTGTAAAAAGAAAAAGTGACGTTTGTTCTTGATTAGTTATTCGTGAGTTGTAGTCACAGAGTGATATGGTTAGGACTGTTGGACTCAGTGGAGGCTCAGCTTTCATATAATGTATAGTTTGTGTACGTCAAATGACGTGAAACACATCGCTACTGCTGCGCATGTGCAGTTATGAAATACAAAACTTTGTTCCATGCTTCTTATTTTGCTTTGGGTTGGAATTGTCTTTCGTTTAGTTAACAATGGTTATGATAGACAGTTGAGAATTGAATCTTTCTAGGGGTATGTCACATGATTTCTCATATGGCAACGCTTCAGTGATGTTCTTAAAGAGGTCCGCATTCCGGGTCCTGCAGATGCTAAGCTAAATCACTCGCTGATACGTTTTTTGACTTTCCTTGGTCATTAGCCTCAAAGCCAAAGTACTTCCAAACAGCACTCCTGCTTTTCTTTCTCTACAAAACCGGTCACGGAGTGTTGGCTAACTTAGCTAACACCATCACACACTGAGACTAGTGCCCGATTACTGCGAGAGAGAGGAGGCGTGGCCGTGTGGCAGTGAGGAGGCGTGGCCGTGTGGGAGGGAGAGGAGGCGTGGCCGTGTGGCAGTGAGGAGGCGTGGCCGTGTGGGAGTGAGAGGAGGCGTGGCCGTGTGGGAGTGAGGAGGCGTGGCCGTGTGGCAGGGAGAGGAGGCGTGGCCGTGTGAGTGAGAGGAGGCGTGGCCGTGTGGGAGTGAGGAGGCGTGGCCGTGTGGGAGGGAGAGGAGGCGTGGCCGTGTGGCAGGGAGAGGAGGCGTGGCCGTGTGGGAGTGAGGAGGCGTGGCCGTGTGGGAGGGAGAGGAGGCGTGGCCGTGTGGCTCTGTAGCGATGTGTGTGTCTGTCAACTCGCTGTCGGACAGGAGAGAGAGAGCGTAGCTGGTACTGGTGTATCGATACGGCGGAGAATGATTATTGAAACCGTTTCAAATATTCAGTATCGATATGTATCGAAAAATCTATATGTTTTGACAACACTAGTGTCACGTTGTGTGTGTGTGTGATGTTGTGTGTGTCTTTGTGTGTTTGTGTGTGTGTGGTGTTGTGTGTGTCTTTGTGTGTGTGTGTGTGTGTGTGTGTGTGTGTGTGGTGTTGTGTGCATTTGTCTGTGTGTATGTGGGTGTATGAATTAATCCTTGCTATACATATATTAATGGGCATATGCTTGTATTCCTATCAGCTGACAGGATTGACAACTACACCTATTCTCCCTTGTCCATCCCCGGATGATTCACAGCCATTGTCATTTACCATCATTGAGAAAACATTCAAAGAAGCACATAACACATAGGCCTAGCCCTACAGGAAGTACAGATGATACAGTGGGCCACTTCATGTATTGGTTCATCAATCGATTTCCTTTCCTTTTCCTTTACGTACTCATAAATCCTGCGTGCTGCTGAAAATGGACTACTTTAAAACAAACACACACACACACAAACCAATCAATCAACTAAGTCTGTTCTCCTTTGGGGTGTGTGTGTGTGTGTGTGTGTGTGTGTGTGTGTGTGTGTGTGTGTGTGTGTGTGTGTGTGTGTGTGTGTGTGTGTGTGTGTGTGTGTGTGTGTGTGTGTGTGTGTGTGTGTGTGTGTGTGTGTGAGAGAGAGAGAAAAAAAAAAGGCAGGGGGTGGTCCACTGCTCCCAGCCTTTTCCTTCCTGGCTGAGAGAATGAATGCAAACTGTTTTCCCGAGAGAGAGAGAGAGAGAGAGAGAGAGAGAGAGAGAGAGAGAGAGAGAGAGAGAGAGAGAGAGAGAGAGAGAGAGAGAGAGAGAGAGAGAGAGAGAGAGAGAGAGAGAGAGAGAGAGAGAGAGAGAGAGAGAGAGAGAGAGAGAGAGAGAGAGAGAGAGAGAGAGAGAGAGAGAGAGAGAGAGAGAGAGAGAGAGAGAGAGTTTCCCAGGACTGGGAGAACAAGTCCCTCTTCTTTCCCAGGCTGTTGGCTCTAGATGCCCCATCTCTCCGTTACTCTGCACCCCACGCTCTCATCCCATACTTGTTGGGAAAGTGTAGTGAGCTAATCTCCCAGTTACTCTGCATTAAATGAATCTTCACTACACAGAAGCTACCCCCGATGTAGCAAGCTAAGCTACGGGGCAAAAGTAGTTGACTACACTTCTAGTACTTTTCTTAACCAGCTTCATGCTTATTCAATGCTATCTCAGTGATCAATGGACCTGTCAGTCAAACAGATATGCAGGTAAAAATGTTAAGTTCAATTGTTTGTTGTAAGTCACATTCAATGGCAGTATATGAATATGGTTACAGGATATGGTATGCTAACTTATTCATTAACTCACTGTTTTATTTCAGCAAAGCTAATGTTTTGTGGCTCTGGATCTAATCATACAGTCTGTTAGGGTAACTGTACTTAATAAGTTGGTTGGGTTTGTAGCGTTAAGCAAAGCTTTTGTTTCAACGTTAAACAAACAAGAAGGACACAAACATGAAGGACACAAACATGAAGGACACAAACATGAAGGACACAAACAAGAAGGACACAAACAAGAAGGACACAAACATGAAGGACACAAACAAGAAGGACACAAACAAGAAGGACACAAACATGAAGGACACAAACATGAAGGACACAAACATGAAGGACACAAACAAGAAGGACACAAACATGAAGGACACAAACAAGAAGGACACAAACAAGAAGGACACAAACATGAAGGACACAAACATGAAGGACACAAACATGAAGGACACAAACATGAAGGACACAAACAAGAAGGACACAAACATGAAGGACACAAACAAGAAGGACACAAACAAGAAGGACACAAACATGAAGGACACAAACAAGAAGGACACAAACAAGAAGGACACAAACATGAAGGACACAAACATGAAGGACACAAACAAGAAGGACACAAACAAGAAGGACACAAACATGAAGGACACAAACATGAAGGACACAAACAAGAAGGACACAAACAAGAAGGACACAAACATGCCCACTTTAATCTGGGGGGAAATACGGTCCCCAAATCATCTTGAAACTTGAAACTATGCCAGGCTTCAAACCACCGTGTCAAGGGATGCAGTCAGATGGTAACAGTGGAAAATAAAGCAAAGTGCAAGGCCGCTTGGGAAGGGGCCAGAAATACCACTTAGAAAATGGTGCCCGTTGTTTGGTTAAAAAGAAGACCTCCCAGGACAATCAGAGGCCAAGAGGCAAGGGAAAGGGCTGAGGAAATGTTATACTAATGCCTTGCTGGTGGATATTGTTAGTGCAAAGACCAGGAAGGACCATGTAAGGGAGCCATTTGTGAATATGCGTCAAAGGTTAGATTGTAGAAATATGATCAAAAGCTGCCTAAGTATACTTTGTGTAGTTTATGGAAAGCTAGGCCATACAACTGCTTGCAAAGGCCATAATACTTGCCATAACGTAGATAGCAAATACTATAAAAACTGGATGCATACCACACATACTTAAAACACAATGGTACATAATAAAAAGCCTACATATTAGTATTCTTTATAATATATGCAATCCTTGAATCTGCAAGCATCTGACATCTGTTGTAACGAATGTAACGAAAGGCCAAGCACAAGCCTTCACTTCTTACCAATACAGCACAGCATCCCCACCGCTGCGTTTAGACCTCTGCGCCTCCAAAACCAGTACTTTCGACGCCGCTTCATCACCAGAATCCCACGTCAACGTAAGTCCAGTGTGAAAAGTCCAGTTTAAAAAGGCAAAAATAGGTAGCACCCTACGCTCAACGCACACGGCACGCCAACCACTTCCTGAGTGTGGATCCTCCCACCGTATGCCTCAGGGGTCCGGCCCGTGCTGCCCGGGCCCCTGGAGTGCGGATCACCTACCTGAAGCAAGGCGCCTCAAACGGGCCCGCCGGTACCCGTTGGCCAGGCAGTCCATCCTGCTCTGCCACAGCCACTGAGCAAGGCACCACACAAAAGGCTCCGGTCCAGCCAGGGGCAGAGTGGGAGAGAGACAGAGAGATAACAGGTTGACTTGTGGGGATCCAGCCAGAAGAGAATGTACCACTTTCTATCCGTTACCGCATCCAGTAGTTGCCAAAGTCGCACTTCCTGTACAGGAAGTGCAGCCCTGAAATACACCTCCTCCATCGCTTTCTTCAGACGCTCTCTCTCTTTAGTTGGTCCTGGACTCCTGCTCTCTCTTTACTGTCCTGGACTCCTGCTCTCTCTCTTTACTGTCCTGGACTCCTGCTCTCTCTTTACTGTCCTGGACTCCTGCTCTCTCTTTACTGTCCTGGACTCCTGCTCTCTCTTTACTGTCCTGGACTCCTGCTTTCTCTTTACTGTCCTGGACTCCTGCTCTCTCTCTTTACTGTCCTGGACTCCTGCTCTCTCTCTTTACTGTCCTGGACTCCTGCTCTCTCTCTTTACTGTCCTGGACTCCTGCTCTCTCTTTACTGTCCTGGACTCCTGCTCTCTCTTTACTGTCCTGGACTCCTGCTCTCTCTTTACTGTCCTGGACTCCTGCTCTCTCTTTACTGTCCTGGACTCCTGCTCTCTCTTTACTGTCCTGGACTCCTGCTCTCTCTTTACTGTCCTGGACTCCTGCTCTCTCTTTACTGTCCTGGATTCCTGCTCTCTCTCTTTACTGTCCTGGACTCCTGCTCTCTCTTTACTGTCCTGGACTCCTGCTCTCTCTTTACTGTCCTGGATTCCTGCTCTCTCTCTTTACTGTCCTGGACTCCTGCTCTCTCTTTACTGTCCTGGATTCCTGCTCTCTCTCTTTACTGTCCTGGACTCCTGCTCTCTCTTTACTGTCCTGGACTCCTGCTCTCTCTTTACTGTCCTGGATTCCTGCTCTCTCTCTTTACTGTCCTGGACTCCTGCTCTCTCTTTACTGTCCTGGACTCCTGCTCTCTCTCTTTACTGTCCTGGATTCCTGCTCTCTCTCTTTACTGTCCTGGACTCCTGCTCTCTCTTTACTGTCCTGGACTCCTGCTCTCTCTTTACTGTCCTGGACTCCTGCTCTCTCTCTTTACTGTCCTGGACTCCTGCTCTCTCTGCTAATGCTTCTGATGAGGCCCTCGGGCTTTGGGTGAGACACTAGATCAGTGACCCTTCTCCTCTACCACCCTCTGAAGTGGCCTGCTGCGAAAAACCAGTCCCAGTAACACCATCGCCACGTCCATATTTGCTTGAGCTGCTCCTACCGCCCGGCGCCACCAGAGGAAGAAGTATGGTACCCGGTAAGGAGCAGCCGTCCGCACCCCTGTAACTTAGCTGTCGACCGGGACCGGCTCTACAGGGGTCCAGGCAGGACATGGGGACTTCACTCCACGTTCATCTTTTTAACATGGAGTTGAAAAGGAGTTTCAGTCTCCAGACACAAACGCTGTTCCGGGGTAGCTGAGGCTAGCGTAGTAAAGTTGGACTGACCAGACGGAGGAACAATGTGAGCCCGGGACAGGAAGCAGCTCGCCGCGCTCAGGAAGCACCAGAGATTGGAAAGAACAACAGGGTCCTTATGTCCTCACTGAGGGCCCAGCATGTCCTCACTGAGGGCCCAGCATGTCCTCACTGAGGGCCCAGCATGTCCTCACTGAGGGCCCTCATGTCCTCACTGAGGGCCCAGCATGTCCTCACTGAGGGCCCTCATGTCCTCGCTGAGGGCCCAGCATGTCCTCACTGAGGGCCCTCATGTCCTCACTGAGGGCCCAGCATGTCCTCACTGAGGGCCCAGCATGTCCTCACTGAGGGCCCTCATGTCCTCACTGAGGGCCCTCATGTCCTCACTGAGGGCCCTCATGTCCTCACTGAGGGCCCTCATGTCCTCGCTGAGGGCCCAGCATGTCCTCACTGAGGGCCCTCATGTCCTCACTGAGGGCCCAGCATGTCCTCACTGAGGGCCCTCATGTCCTCGCTGAGGGCCCAGCATATCCTCACTGAGGGCCCTCATGTCCTCACTGAGGGCCCTCATGTCCTCACTGAGGGCCCTCATGTCCTCACTGAGGGCCCTCATGTCCTCGCTGAGGGCCCAGCATGTCCTCACTGAGGGCCCTCATGTCCTCACTGAGGGCCCCAGCATGTCCTCACTGAGGGCCCTCATGTCCTCACTGAGGGCCCAGCATGTCCTCACTGAGGGCCCTCATGTCCTCGCTGAGGGCCCAGCATGTCCTCGCTGAGGGCCCTCATGTCCTCACTGAGGGCCCTCATGTCCTCGCTGAGGGCCCAGCATGTCCTGACTGAGGGCCCTCATGTCCTCACTGAGGGCCCAGCATGTCCTCACTGAGGGCCCTCATGTCCTCACTGAGGGCCCAGCATGTCCTCACTGAGGGCCCAGCATGTCCTCACTGAGGGCCCAGCATATCCTCACTGAGGGCCCTCATGTCCTCGCTGAGGGCCCAGCATGTCCTCACTGAGGGCCCTCATGTCCTCGCTGAGGGCCCAGCATATCCTCACTGAGGGCCCTCATGTCCTCACTGAGGGGCCTCATGTCCTCACTGAGGGCCCTCATGTCCTCACTGAGGGCCCTCATGTCCTCGCTGAGGGCCCAGCATGTCCTCACTGAGGGCCCTCGTGTCCTCACTGAGGGCCCTCATGTCCTCACTGAGGGCCCAGCATGTCCTCACTGAGGGCCCTCATGTCCTCACTGAGGGCCCAGCATGTCCTGACTGAGGGCCCAGCATGTCCTCACTGAGGGCCCTCATGTCCTCACTGAGGGCCCTCATGTCCTCGCTGAGGGCCCAGCATGTCCTCGCTGACACAGGGCTGAGAGTGTGTGGGTTCCTATCAGCAGAGCTGGGCCGTGATGCTGGTGCACGGACAGGAAGGTGTTGATGGTCTGAGTGGCCGGTGGTCTACAGGACAGGGGGGCAGTGACCAGGGCTTCCCTGGCCTGAAGAGCAGGGACTTCAGCGGGACGGGCATCTGATGGCTCTCTGAATGTCGAATGCGTAACACGGGGGAGTGTCAAAAAGAAGCTTGTGGTGGTTTTGCAACAACAACAACATCATGAAGCACTGAACTACAAAACGTATGTTCAAACACACTGAGTGACGTAAGACACACACACACACACACACACACACACACACACACACACACACACACACACACACACACACACACACACACACACACACACACACACACACACACACCACCGATAAAGGAAGTGTGTCACCGCTGTTTTCCTAGCCTTCCGCAGTGATAGGAAAGTGAAGCACATTTCTATAGAACCAATCTAAAATGAGCTTTTTTCTTTCCCTTTCGCGCCCTTGTGCTGGTTTCCCCAGAGAGACTCTTCCTGGAACAGCGTGTGACACAGAGAGAGCTTTTCCCTGGAGACCAGCTAGAATTAGCTGTGTCAATATTGAAACAGTATACACACAACTTAGTATACAGCAACAACATATGTTTATTTCTGGCCGAAACACAAGACTATATAATGACTTGTATATTATTATTAGTAGTAGTAAATGAGGAAGGGTAAATGAGGAAGTCACCTCATCGTCTAACAAAGATGATACTATGACAAATTACTTGAATAAAACTCAAGTCATTATTTGTACATCTGATGGTCAACATATAGAAGCAAACGAGGCTGAGGCTTTCCCAAGACATACCTAGACCAACAGGGATAATGAGTCCAAAGATCAAATAACAGACCTTGTTTGTCCTTAAGATGTTGTTAAATACAGAATGTGGAGCAATTCCTGTGTGCATTTCAAAATCCTTAGGATGTGCTGCCACCTATTGATGAAGCATAGGCCTGTGCTCTTTTTTTCAACGAGTCTGGTTTGATGTGTTGGTGTGTGTAGGGTCGGGCAGTAATTCGACAATGTCATGGCATCTTTTCTCACATCAGATTTCAAGGCAATCAGAATGCCCTTGACTATATTTTCCTATGGTTGTACAATAATACTCAAGTGTTACCAACATGTGGTCCGAAACAACCCCCCACAGTGAGGCCTGCGTTATGTAAATGATATATTAAATGAGGTTGTCTGCTTAACAGCTTAACAAAATGCTCATGTAATATGATTCTCATTGTGATATAGCCCCCCCCCCCCCCCCCCCCCCCCCCCCCCCCCCCCCCCCCCCCCCCCCCCCCCCCCCCCCCTCTCGCTCTCTAACACACATTATTGTTCTCTCACGCTCGCTGTTTGTGTGTGTTTTTCCCGCCTGCTGATAAGTTCCTCTGCTTGGTGGGTGGAGATATTAACCACTTCCTGTTCAGTGCCGTGCACACCCGCTGTGATTATGGACGCACCTGAGAGAATACAGATGGCAGGCTTGTGCTTGCTTTGAAGACGCAGGCACACACGCACGCACGCACGCACGCACGCACGCACGCACGCACGCACGCACGCACGCACGCACGCACGCACGCAGGCACACACGCACGCACGCACGCACGCACGCACGCACGCACGCACGCACGCACGCACGCACGCACGCACGCACGCACGCACGCACGCACGCACGCACGCACGCACGCACGCACACACACACACACACACACACACACACACACACACACACACACACACACACACACACAAAATACTCACAATACTTTACATTAATTTAAAATAACATAAGATAAATATGATTTTCTCATATGACATCCAATGTAGACCTTCCTACTTTATTTTCTACTCCTCAGTAGCACCACCCCCCAAAGCGCACACACACACACACACACACACACACACACACACACACACACACACACACACACACATTCAAATGAAGGTCACAAACTGAACAGATAAGAGGTTGTGTACCTTTAAGACTTTCGACTCTGATGTTGCAATGAGTTATGTTATGAGTTATTATGTTATCTGCTTTAGGGATTTGCCACGAATCCAATAACCCTGCCCTGCCCAGTCAGCTGCAGTGTTTGAGGTTATTACAGTATAATACAGAATATCTCTAGATACATATATATATATATATATACATTCAAGAATTGTAAAGAATATAAAGAAGCCGAGCTTTGGAAATGTCTCTCTCAGCATGTCAGGGAAATCAATGCAGTGACATACGAGCTACTATGCTCTGATACCATGGGTATATATTACTATAGCAACTGATCCCTTCAGAGGTCATGGTTAGGGTCAGAGGTCATGCCCACGGAGCAAAGAACAAGAGGAACGCAATCCTCCCAAAGAGGGGAACAACAACACAACACACCACAGTAAGCCACGACAACACAACACACCACAGTAAGCCACTCTGAAGAATCTGAATGTAGGAAACTGCTTGTTAATGGGAGACATTTCCTGTGTATGGTGTGATTGTTTACAGAGTAGCTTCAACTGTAATTTACAAAGTCCTTTGTTACAAAGTCACGGGTTGTCATTTAGGTTTCATTACAATTTCAATCATTTCCATCTGAGAAAAGACGTTATCATCAACACGGGGAATTGGCTGAACTTCATTGAGTCCCGTTGGGATTGCAGTGTGTTAAAGAAGACACGTCTTTAATTCCCGACGCGTGCTGCAACACAACACAACAATGTTGTCCACACAGACACTTTTCATCCAGTCCCACGTCTCGCTTCCCAGACGGGACACAATTAGCTCCATTGTTGAGCCATGATGCTGAAGTCCTGACACCAGTTCATCCCCTGGAACCGCTGCCAGCACAGAGAAACGCTTGTGAGCAAGTCGCTTAGCCGTAGCATTCTCAAGTTAGCGTTCAGTATTTGATGGTGTAATCATGGACAAAAAACGTGCGTGTTGTCTTTAGGAGCTTGAGGAAACTTAAATTTTTTCCTGAACAAGATGGCGTCATCTTTGCGGTAGTGTGTTGTCACACACATTGTTACAGGGACACCAATCACTTGGCCAAATAATGTCCGGCTCAATCACTGTTGGTGAGTTTCCAGCCGATTGAATTGTAATGACCTGGGAAAACCCGTTAGTGGGACACTAAAATAAAGAGAGACAACAACTAGACAGTAGCCATTAAAGCTCAAAGTAGTTATCCCAATCCAATGCATTCTCTAGTAGAGCAGAACTAATGAACACCTATTGAAGGATCTCAATCGTCTAAGGATCCCTCAGAGGAACATTAACAGCTGTACCCTGTCCAACAGAACGCTTCCTAAATGGCTAAGTAGCACAATCAAACTATAGTCTTCTGGTCAATGCCCTCACTTTTCAAGACACTTGGGTCACGATAAGTTGAGTTTTGGTCGTTGCTTGAAAACCAAGATATCATTAGATAAAAGTAGCCTACAATTGTAAAATCCTAATAGTACAGACTGGGGGAAACTGAGGTTTTGACAAGCTGTACACCACGAAAGAGAGATAAGTCATGGGTCCACTGGGTAGTGCAACTACAACAGTATTCATGTTTCCTCAAGCCACTACCCAAATATGAGGATAACAGATAAGGCATGATGTGGCATTTGGTAACTTAAAGATATCCCAAATGCAGCTACCTGGCATGTTTTCTGTTCATTTGTGGTTCTCTGAAAGGTAGACTTAGTGGGCCTAGGTACGGAAACCTGCATGGACCTTCACTGAACGCATGTGTAAAATGTGTCTCTATTGCACGTTTCTAATGGATGACGAGATGACTAGAGCTGAAAAAGACTTGGCCCACAGCAGTTCCCGAACAGGCTGGGGCTTGCCTCTGCAGGCGTGATCCTAAATGGCTGCATGCAGTCAGCAAGTCGTTCTATCTGACAGACAGATGTTGTGTAAACAAGGCGTGTCATGTCTGACCATTCCACAAGGTGTGTTACCTGGCGATTCCATTCTTCCTGATCTACAAATAGTGGAAGTGGTCCAATGACGTGTAAAATACCTAATAATCATTAAATACGAGGAAACCTGAGACTCCCGATTTGATCTGATTTTCTTAATTGTAGCCAATGATTTCTTAAGGCAAAATCAGGTGTCTGCAACTGCGATATCAAAAGTGTAATTGGTGAATGATAAAGTTATACAACGTGCAGAACACATGACCAGGTAATAACACATACCGGGCCGCTATATATGACAGAAAACTCACCTGAACTTTCCTCTTCAGAGTCTGAAGGAGAGTCCACGTTTCGCGGTTTTCGCCGAAACGCAGCTCTTCTGAAGTCACTCATTGTGCCGTGGCGTGATCGGTCCAACATCGGCGTGATCGAGGAGAGCGAAGCCACAGCCAAACAGCGCACAGCCAGCGTTCCTCCTCACCGCAGGTCAGAACAGCGCACACCCAGCGTTCCTCCTCACCGCAGGTCAGAACAGCGCACACCCAGCGTTCCTCCTCACCGCAGGTCAGAACTGCGCACAGCCAGCGTTCCTCCTCACCGCAGGTCAGAACATCGCGCAGTGCGTTCGAGGAGAATCGCAGTGACGTGACTCCCTCCGCGCGTAACGCCATAGTCTGATAACATCACCAACATGGGCTGCTCTCAGACGTTTGGTTTAAATTAACTCAACACATTTGGTAGCGAAAATAGAACAACTGTCAATATTTTTTCCAGTGTTGCAAAATAAAAATAAAACGAGGAGTGGACTAGAGATAATTTCAGTGCACAGACATTAACAATGTGATCACATAACTCAGGAGCTAGGCTAATCCCACCCATTAGACTAAACTGTGCATTCTTCAGCCCAGTCATGCGTAATGTCTACCGGTTTTGCTCTTTGTTTGTATGCGTGAGAGAGAGAGAGCGAGGGAGTGAGAGTGTGTGTGTTAATGTGTGTGAATGTGTTTGTGCGTGTAGGTGTGTGAGTGTGTGTATGTGTGTGCGTTCGCACAAGCTCACACAAGCTTGTGATGTTTATACAGAATACACTAACACAGTAACAACTCCTACAGTCAAAGGACAGCGCTTTATTTCAAATTGAAACAACTGTAATAGTGATTTTGATTTGCTTTCAGTGAAATAGAAACGGTAAAACCATGAGGATTTCATTTGCCTTTTCCACTCAATTCATGTTCTTTTTCTTTAACTTTTGATTAGTGTCTAGTACCAGCAGTAGTACCATCGTCAACTTTAGTATTGTGCAAACCAACCAAGGGAGTGGAATTCAGAAGCAATAGGTCTACTGGTGAATATCCGTCTAGAAGTCGTCTCTTAAATCACTCGGTGGTTGTAACAGTGTCTACCCATCATCAACATTCACAGGGAGGCAAATTAAACAATTGATTGCACATTATAGAACTTTGTCCACTTGTTATCACTGTTGTAACATACATGCTTTCTGTTTCACATTCTCCTCATTTGACAGCTATATTGTCCATGTAGACCAACGTTGGCGATTGTCTTCTATGGCTATTGAATATTTCACAAGAGTATACCTTAAACAGTTATTATATCCATCCACATCAGCGAATAATAATACGATGGTCTCATGAAAATAACTAATATACAGCTCACCAACTGCGTCATCACGTATTGTCCAAACTATTTCCTCCCATCAGTTGTAGAGTGTGGCGTTCATGCATCAAAACATATCGCTGAATGAAGAGCTCGGTCTTCTTCTGCTCTGCTGGTTAGTGCCATCCTGGAGATGAAACGATAGTGAAGACTCTTTAGACCAGTGCTATTGCTTCAATGCAGAGGGCATACTTGTGCTTGTAACTACGGAAGGAAGCATAGATGCTAAACAGCTAGTGTACATTAGGTTTACTGCAAATGAAGTAATAACAGGAGTCTTCTTTCAGTAGTGATTAATGCTAAAATGTTAAGTAAACTCCTGCGATTGCTTTCAGTGCACTGGTGTGACTTCCTGATTAATTAGCATAATGCAAACTCTGAAATGATCGGAGGATAAACTGACAAACATCACCACCGTCACTGATGTTAAAACCAAAAAAACTATAACAAACATGAAAGTATAAAATATAGTTATTTATGTCGACATTTCACAAACATAATGACAAAGCAGCGATATACCGGGGTAATGGGGATTGCCTAAATGAAGCCATCACCAGCAGAAAAAAGTTCTAATGTCATTTCTTTTCTTTTATTCAACTTCTGAGTAGTTCCTTGGGCATCATCTTAGTAGAATACCCAAATCAAATGTTGTGATGTGTATGACTTTACCTCACTAATTAAATGAGCATTTCATTTCTGAAGGCTGCACCGCAGGTTAGAAGCATGTTTTAAATGTAATGGTGAAGAACGATTAACAAACATGCACAGAACATAATCATACAATCATATCAATCATAATAAATATTCAATAAAACATTTGAAAAAATAATGTGTATTGCAAAAATGAAAACGGAAGTCTGATAAATAAATAATGTAATAAATAGGGGGGAACATGTAGAGTCTTTGCTCTGCTCCATAAACATCACAACTACAAGGTCATTCAGCTCAACCCTCATGAGCCTTCTGAGTCTGAGGCCTTCCTGTAGGGGCCTCTTGAAAGGGGGCAGGGGCTGGGGGCCAGGTCAGTAGGCACCAGGTTGGACTCTGAGGTTGGGTGAAGGCGTGGTTGGTGGTGGACCAGGTCTTTGAACCCAAACCCTGGGGGTTGGGAAATACTTGTCTCTGTGGCGGTTCCTGACGGGTCCATGGATGGAGAGGTGGGGTCCCTGGGTAGAGAGGTGGGGTCCCTGGGTGGAGAGGTGGGGTCCCTGGGTGGAGCGGTGGGTGGAGAGGTGGGGTCCCTGGGTGGAGAGGTGGGGTCCCTGGGTGGAGAGGTGGGGTCCCTGGGTGGAGAGGTGGGGTCCCTGGGTGGAGCGGTGGGTGGAGAGGTGGGGTCCCTGGGTAGAGAGGTGGGGTCCCTGGGTGGAGCGGTGGGTGGAGAGGTGGGGTCCCTGGGTGGAGAGGTGGGGTCCCTGGGTGGAGAGGTGGGGTCCCTGGGTGGAGCGGTGGGTGGAGAGGTGGGGTCCCTGGGTGGAGAGGTGGGGTCCCTGGGTGGAGAGGTGGGGTCCCTGGGTGGAGCGGTGGGTGGAGAGGTGGGGTCCCTGGGTGGAGAGGTGGGGTCCCTGGGTGGAGCGGTGGGTGGAGAGGTGGGGTCCCTGGGTGGAGAGGTGGGGTCCCTGGGTGGAGCGGTGGGGTCCCTGGGTGGAGAGGTGGGTGGAGAGGTGGGGTCCCTGGGTGGAGCGGTGGGTGGAGAGGTGGGGTCCCTGGGTGGAGAGGTGGGGTCCCTGGGTGGAGCGGTGGGTGGAGAGGTGGGGTCCCTGGGTGGAGAGGTGGGGCTGCAGCGCTAGGTGCCAGGGGGTTGGGGCGGCTGGGTCAGGCAGTTCCAGGGGTCAAAGGGGGAGAGCAGGGAGCCCCTGCCACGGGGAGGGCTGTGAGGCAGTACCCCTGGAGGTCCACCACCAGGTTAGGACTGAAGCGGGAGAGATGGAAGAAATAAAGTCAGAGGAAGAGAGAACAACGGCCGACGTAACTTTAAGTTAGCATGATGTTGTTTTCTTTACGAAATCAACACGCAAAACATGCAACCAGTGCACAAAGAGTTTCCTTGGTTTAGCAGAGAAACGTGGAGGCTAGGAGCCAACAGGAAGGGGGAAACAACAAACACGATGATGTCACTGCTGTGGGAGCCTGGAGCTTGTATTGATGAGGGCATCAGGGTTGAAACGTGTCATTGATCAATCCATTGGGAACTTGAACACGTCACATGTCAATGAGAGGACAGGGCAGTGAATAACAAGTCAGACACTGGGTAGTTGTAGGTTGAGCTCTACAACTACCCAGTCTTGTTTATTCACTGCAGTTAGTAAACTGTAGTTATCTCCTCTATCTTGAATTAGAAGAGCCATTATTTTATATGATTGATAGTGTAATGGTTGCTTGGTCTCCCTCTTACTGACTTCATTATCCACACAGCTGTGGGTCTCTACTTGCAAACAGGAAGTTGTTGTTGAAGTTGATGCCATTGTGTGTGAGCTGAATGCTTAGTACCTGTGTGCAGGTGTGTTGTTATTTAAATACATGCATACAGCTAGAAAAAAAGCACCATGCATCCAGTCAGGTGCAGATTCTGAAAGCTGGGCTGCCTCCCTGTAACATCTCCATGGTAACAGGGATGCCTCCTGTGTGAAGCAAAGCCAAACTCTCATCACCTGTTTGCCTGGTGTTACACCCAAGAGACCTGGGGGACGGACACGCCCATGCTAGGCGATGGGCGTGTCATGGGCGTGTCATCTACATGCTGCATGTATCCCTGCAGACACGATGGGCGTGTCATCTACATGCTGCATGTATCCCTGCAGACACGATGGGCGTGTCATCTACATGCTGCATGTATCCCTGCAGACAGGACGGGCGTGTCATCTACATGCTGCATGTATCCCTGCAGACACGATGGGCGTGTCATCTACATGCTGCATGTATCCCTGCAGACACGATGGGCGTGTCATCTACATGCTGCATGTATCCCTGCAGACACGACGGGCGTGTCATCTACATGCTGCATGTATCCCTGCAGACACGATGGGCGTGTCATCTACATGCTGCATGTATCCCTGCAGACACGACGGGCGTGTCATCTACATGCTGCATGTATCCCTGCAGACACGATGGGCGTGTCATCTACATGCTGCATGTATCCCTGCAGACACGATGGCTAGAGCGCAGAAATAGAGGTAGAACAGAGTGAGAGAGAATGAAGAGAGATAGAATATAGAGAAGTGAAATGCAGAAGGGCAGGGATGGTGTAAGGGTGAGTGGGGGGTAGGTGGAGCTGTGTGCGGGCGGGGCCCGCAGGCTGCATTAGGGGCCCTGTAGGGCTGGTTACCTGGGGCCTGATGGGACTCTCCCTCGCCTTACTTGTGGGGAGAGTGGTGGTAACGTGGCAGCAGCAGGCTGCTGACAATCTACAAGAGACTGATAAATTAGACGTACAGAGTAGTGACACTCAGGGTTAGTTCACAAGACAACACACAGCAGGGGAGTGGGGGGGGGGGGGGGGGGGGGGGGGAAAGGTCAGGAGGTCAAGGGAGGCAGTTTCAGTGAGAGACAGATGACTATAGGTAGGCCGGCTGTGGGCATAGGCTGTATAGGTTGTCGCCTATAGGGTGCCAAGCATGTTTCTTTAAATCAATTTTTTGTTTTTGTTATATATTATAATATACTAATAATATGAATGTAAAGAGGTTGGCCTAAGGAGGACAACATGAAATATAAACCTTTTCTCACCTTGATGGAACATTTTCAGAAAGACATGTAGACAGACGGACAGATAAGACAGACAGACAGACAGATGATTATCCCTCTGTGATTCACATGTACAAAGTATGTCCTCTATCAAAAAATTGGTTTGTACACAATTCCAGGTAATTATTGACTAGTGGTGGAACAAAGAATAGTTGTAAAATAGGTACAAATAACTATGAGCCAATTTGGCATTTATTTTATTATGAACAATCTGGTCTCATAATGTCCTTTATAGTAGGAAGTAGTTAAATATAACTAGGACTACACACACAAGGTATTCCCAGCCCACGCACCGCCTATCCCAGCGGCCGCCCTCTTCAAGTGAACCACGGGTGTAGTCATCACTCCTAGACTCAGCTATACCTCCGTCTTTGTTTCATCAGCACTGCTTTTTTTAATCCCATAACCCACACACTTACACAGACACAGACACAGACAGACAGCCAGCCATCCAGCCAGACAGACAGACTTGATAGAATAATGTTAGCTAATTAGCATATATTGAATTTGCAATAAGTCTGCCATTTTGTACACAGTCAAAACCATTCCTTTAGATTTTAATCAGACAAATCCATAGATCATCCATAGATAATGAATATCATATGTTTGTCATTTAAAGCTATGGTTCTGAAGATGAAGATTTTTGAAGTTTTCCCGAAATTTTGACTGTACAGCAAAAATCTATCCAGACGGACAAGAGGCACAAATGTTCAGCATGTGAAATAAGGCATGTACACCAAGTATGAGAATTTAATATCCATCGGGGCGGACGTGCCGAGCGTTTAACTTTGACCAGAAGTTATAGCGCCCCCTATGGGAATTTCGGTGCCAAACCTTTTCAAGACCTGCTCACCGGGGATATGTATATGAAAACTTTTGACCAGTCCACCGCAGAGATATAGGCATTACCAATCTGGAATAATAATAATAAGAATACCCAAACCCTAGAATAACAATAGGTATCCACATCTACACTGTGAATGCCTAATAACTGTCTAAGGCATATTCTTATGAAAGATTCATAGCCACTACCACTGGAGGGCGCTGTGAGCCAATACATGCATGCAGCATGCTGCTGTGTCACGTGTTTGGTCTGCAGACTGTGAGGTTTGCAAACAAATCACTTTATGTCTTGCATTCATTTTCTATTGAGAAAACCCTGACCCGGGCTGTCTGGCCCCCGGGGGCCACGGGGGCTACGGGGGATGACCAAACGGTTCTGGGGTCTAGCCGGGACCTGGTGGAGGGCCCGGTCTGTGGAAGGGGGACCCAGACCACTAGATGAGGTGCCTGTGGTGGGTGAGGTGAAAGAAGGGCGGCCATGCCACGGTTGTCACGGTGCTGATGAGCGGTTTGGGTGGGGTGGGGGTGGGCGTAGTCGCGACCTACTCTGGGGGGGCTGCTCCTGATCTTGGGCACCTTGGTGCCGCGGCCGCGGTAGGTCTGCTCGTTGTCGAATTCCAGGTCCTCGAGCCGCTGGGTCAGGGCCAGCTTCTGCTGGATGGCCATCCTCAGGAGGGAGTTGAGCGTCTTCTTCTCGTCCTCGGCGGCCGCCAGCTGCCGCTGCATCTCGTCCAGCTGGGTCACGTACTCGTCACACCTGGGGAGGACACAAAGGTCTTAGTCACCCTTCCAGTGAAAGAGATATGGTGTAGAAGGGATTGGAACGAAGCTGATGAGTCTTATTCACCTGGCGGCCATCTTGGTTCTAAATGCTTGCTGAGTGTGGAGAACCGCTCCCTCTCGCCCAGCTAACATTAAGAACCATGATGTAACCAAGGTGCATAAGGCCCCTGGAGAACGAATAGGGATGTTCTCCTAACGTGTGTGTGTTACAGCTCTCTGGGGGACTGCTCCAGAAGCCGCTCTCACCTGGTGGCGAACATGGCCCTCAGAGAGGAGAAGGTAGCGGCGTCTTCTTTCAGAGCCTTCAGCTCGTTCCTCAGCTTCATCATGGTCTCCGTCACCATGGTCTTCTCGTTCTCGTATTTGCTCTTCAGGTTGGCCAGCGCCCCCTCCGCTGTCTGCCATTGGACAAGAAGGTCTTTAGTATCTTAGGGTTGATGACAGACCATGAAAGATGAACGATTCTCCCGTCCACACACACAGAATAAAGCCTGTGGCCGTCACCTGCTTGTTGGCCTTGAGCACCAGCCTGAGCGTGGCGACCTGCTCTCTCTTGGTGCTCAGCAGGGACTTGAGCTTGAGGATCTCCTCCAGACACGACTCCTTGTCCTTGTCCAGCATGGGCGCCAGTTCCCGGGCGGCGGCGCGCTGCCGGGACAGCTGCAGGGAGCGGTCCACCGCCCTCTGCAGGTGCTTGATCTGGTCTCGGATGATGGCGTTGAGGTTGTGGATGTTCATGGGCTCCTTGCGCAGGTCGCTGCCCGCCTCCGAGGGGCCCGGGGACGGGGAGGGGGAGAGGCTGACGGGGCAGCGGGTGGGGGTGCCCTGGCACCCCAGCGGAGACCCCCTGTCTCCGTTGGCGGTGTCAGTGGTGGTGATGCCGTTGGTCTGGGCCTCCCCGGACTGGGGCTCTTTGGAGGGAGAGTCCAGGGGGCTGCGCGGGGGGCTGGGGGAGTCGGCGGAGGAGCAGGCCGCCGCCACGGCCGCCAGACGGCGGGCCAGGCGCGGGGTGAGCAGGGCGCGGGCGTCGTCGGGGCCCTTGAGGGGACGCGGGACGCGGCGCTGCCGGTAGTAGTCCAGCATGACGCGGTTGGGCGTCTCGTTGTTGCACAGGCAGACGTGGTGGTAGAGCTGCGCCAGCTCCTCGCTGAAGGTCACCAGCTCGTCCTGCGCCGTGTTCAGCACGCCGTGGCTCTCCGTCGCCACGGCGCTGGTCGAGCGGAGCTCCGCCTCCAGACACACCACCCGCTCCCGGCCCTCGCGGCAGCAGCGCTCCAGAGCGCTCACCTGGGGAGAGGACGAGAACATGGCGTTTGAGGGGTGCGTGGGGATGGGGGTTAATGAGTTCATTAGCTAGAGGCTCATTAGGTTATATTGTAAGATGCTCATTGTTATGAAAAATGACTTTTGACTTAACGTGCACTTAAATTAGTGCACAATGCACTATTGTGCACTAGTAGTACATTGATAACAATGATGGTGGATTCCTGTAGCTTCTCTGCAGGCTCAGTCACTCTTTGAGGGTGTGCTTTGATTGGATGAAAGCGGCTGCATGTGTGCACTATAGTGTCCGGGGGCGCACCTGTTCATCCAGCGCCTTCACCCTGCAGTCCTTCACCCTGCAGTCCTCCACCCTGCAGTCCTCCACCCTGCAGTCCTCCACCCTGCAGTCCTCCACCCTGCAGTCCTCCACCCTGCAGTCCTCTCCCTGGCCCTCCAGCGCCTTGTTGTACTTCTCCTTCAGGGCCTTGAGCTCCGCCTTCAGGTCGATCACCTCCAGCACCGCCACCTTGTACTTGCACTCCAGGATCTCGAACCCGCGGATGTCCGGGTCGTAGTCGTGGGGGGCGTCGTTGGCGGGCGGAGAGGGAGTCCCCCCGTCGGGCTTCTCGCTCTCCCGCGAGTCCTCCGACTCCTTGTCGCCACGGAGGCCCTTGGTGGCGTTGACCCTCTCGCTGAGGGCCCCCTGTGTGTGCTGCAGCTGGGTCTGAGACTCCTGCAGGGCCATGAGCAGCGCCGCCTTCTCACGCTCCACCTGCAGGACGGGAGGAGGCGCTGCGCCGTGAGACACGCGCAGCACCGCAGCACGCAAAACGAAAGGACTAACGAGGTGCACTTCCTGCGTCTTCAAGGTCTTAGCCTGTACTCTAACTACCGTGTCTCTATCTAAATGGACTATTCAGTGGCTCAGTAGGTTTCAACTGCATCAATGTAATCACATGGTTACTTCGTGGTAGGGTCACAGCTCATAAAGATATCCTCTATCATTATCTAAATCTACTTTATCTTTACATTATGTATTTTAAGAGTGAAGTGATGACGTCAATTTGACTATATAATTCATTCATAACCATTACTAAGATGCTAAAAACACCTGACCCCTAACCTCTATGGCCTATTGTATATATGCCATAGAGGTTAGGGGCTATCCTCAATCATCAGTGTGCACACCTTCACGTTATTCCATTTGATCGTAGTTACATCTCTGAGACTGGAATCCACAAGAAACATGACTAGTGAGGACCTTCGCAGGAGAAAGTAAACGAAGAAGCCACACATTTAATCATCAATCTCCCAGCTGATTTAAACTGAGGAAGAAATTTGTAATGAAGCGACTCATTCATTACATTCATTACATCTTGTATTTCGGCAATAATTACATTTTTTTTGTGTGTGTGTGTGTGTGTGTGTGTGTGTGTGTGTGTCTGTGTGTGTCTGTGTGTGTGTGTGTGTGTGTGTGTGTGTGTCTGTGTGTGTCTGTGTGTGTGTGTGTGTGTGTGTGTCTGTGTGTGTGTGTGTGTGTGTGTGTGTGTCTGTGTGTGTGTCTGTGTGTGTGTGTGTGTGTGTGTGTGTGTGTCTGTGTGTGTGTGTCTGTGTGTGTGTGTGTGTGTCTGTGTGTGTGTCTGTGTGTGTGTCTGTCTGTGTGTGTGTGTGTGTGTGTGTGTGTGTCTGTGTGGTGCATATGTGGGACTTCATGTCCTTCATTGACTCAGGGACTCTGTTCAGGTAAATGAGTGACTATGAGTTGAGCAAACAACATAAAGCTATGAGAGAGAGTGATGGTGTAACGCTCCTACTCAAACCCTACTCAGTACCTGTGTTCCTGTTTGTTAGGGTAATGTGTCACCTTTGTTAATTAGTACATATGTGCACCTGTGTTCCTCCTATCTAACTTAGTATTTAGTATTTTGGTTCCTTCTTCGTTGTTGGTTTGTTGCTGTCTGCCTATTTTCATGAAGTAAAGCTTCCCTTTGCTCCTACCCTGTGTCTGATGTCTGCGTTCACCTCCCCACACAACCCGTGACAGTGAGAGGAAGGTAGAGAGAGTGAGAAAGGGGGAGGGAGAGAGGAGTGAGACATAGAGGTATACATAGATGTGTACTGGGGTCTCTCGCTATGCACTGCTGTGCACCAGCGATATATTCCTCTGTCTCATTATGCGTGCACTTTCTGCGTTTTTGATTTATCTGTAGTTAAACATTCTATTCCTGTCCACTTGTCTCTCAGCTAAAGTGGGATGAGAGGGACTGCGTGTCTCTGTCTGCCTACTTCCTCCTGGATGCTAATCACACGGACAGGTGTTTCCCTGTGGCCTCACAGCTAGCCACACAGTGCTAGCATGCAGCTCTGCACACACACTGCTCTGTAACACAACTCTGCTAACATGGCGCTCTGCTGGAACACCCTGTTTCTTGGAACTACTCCAGGCTTGGCTCGCGGTCCCAGTGCTTTCTGAACGATGCTGCAAGTTGGGCCATGCAGCATCGTTAGGAAATTACAACTAAACAAAACCAACAATGGGAATGGTGTAGGTACACGTTTGCTTGCTTGCTTTAGTAAATGTCATGTCATCACATCGGCATTACAGCCCTTCATTGAGTTATTAATATATATTTATCTGCAAAAACAAATCATGCACCAATTCAACCTGACGCACACACACACACTCACACACACACACACACACACACACACACACACACACACCTACACACACACACACACACACACACACACACACACACACACACACACACACACACACACACCTACACACACCTACACACACCTACACACACACACACACACTCACACACACACACACACACACACACACACACACACACCTACACACACACACACACACACACACACACACACACACACACACAGAGGCCCCCTGCGGACCCACCTGAAGCAGCTGCTGCTTGAGCTTCTGCATCTCGGACAGGTTGAGCTCGCTGAACAGGTCCGACACGGGGAGGAGACCCTCCCCCCTGCGGCCGGGCAGGTACTCCACGCCGCTGATCCTGGCGAGCACGGCCCCCGCAGCGTGCAGGTGCCCGGGGCAGCGGTTGCTGTCCTCCTGGCCGCCGTTGGCCGGGGGCCGGCCGGTGCCGTTGGGGCCCCCCAGGCCGTCCTCTGGGAACTTGAGGCTTTCCACCCCCGTGACGGTGAGGGCCAGGTGAGCCCCGGCCCCGTACACGCTGTCGGTCAGGCTGATGTGGTGCGCCAGCTCCTTCCTCAGGCTGTTCTTCTGCTCGCGCTCGCTCTTCAGCGAGCTCAGGGCCTCCTCCAGCTGGGCCTGGGAGATGTCCTTCAGACGCAGGGCGTCCTCCAGCTGGCTGTTGAGCAGGACCGTCTCTTCCTCCAGCACCTTCATCTCGTGCTTCAGCCCCTCGTACTCCACCTGAGGAAGAGGAGGAGGAGTATTGTTTGAGTATTTGTTAGTGGATGTATATATGTTTGTGTTTGTGTATTAATGTCTGTGTGTCTTTACGTTTGTGTTTGTGTATTTATGTCTGTGTGACTATGTTTGTGTGTCTGTATTTATGTCTGTGTGTCTTTACGTTTGAGTTTCTGTATTTATATGTGTGTGACTGTTTGTGTGTGTATTTGTCTTAACGTTTGTGTTTGTGTATTTATGTGTGTGTGACTGTTTGTGTGTGTATTTGTCTTAACGTTTGTGTATTTATGTGTGTGACTATGTTTGTGTGTGTATTTATATGTGTGTGTGACTGTTTGTGTGTGTTTATGTGCTCCTGCTCCTGACCTGGTTCTGCCTGAGTGTGGAGACCAGTTTCTGCAGGGAGATGTTCTCCTCCTCCAGCTCCGTGTAGTCCTGCAGCAGCCGGCCCTCCCGGAACTTGTACTCCTTGATCTCCTCCCTCATCCTGCTCCTCTGGACCTCCAGCAGGTCGTTGTTCTGGGTCAGAGGTCAAGGAGACAGAAGATGGAGGACGATTAGAACATGTAGACCTCTGAAGAACAGTCTGTTCACGCAGGTAAGAAGGGAGTCCTACTTCCAAGCAATGCCTTAGCATATGAGCACAACTACAAATAATACAAAATAACCACCAAATAACTAAGTAACTATAATATTAATAATACTAAATATGCATAAAATAAAATTGGATTTGTTGTTATTATGACAATAATTCACTGCATCAGTAAAGGAAACAGTGACTTGTTCAGAGAGGCCTCTCGGTTGGTGAGGAGTCAGCACTGTCCAACCCCTAGAAAATGGCCCTAATGAGGCCCCTGATGAGGCCCCTGAAGCAGTGAGCCTCAGAGCCCAAGGCTGGTTAGGATAATATGTAAATGGCGAAAATACCCTGGCAACACGCAGTGAAACAGACTCAAATGAGGTCCATGCTCATGACTTTGTCACTGGTAAATAATCCTTAAAAATGAGTGCATGTTAAATATATTCAAACTTGTATTTTCATTACTCTGGATGTTGAAGTCCAGAGTAAGGGTTAGGGTTAGGGTCGTTCTCCTACCGATTTTAGAGAACAGCAATTTGCAGGACAGCTGGACTGTGATTCCCCAGTAGATTATCCACCATTTGAACTTGTTTCCAGCCAGAAATGCTGAGTAAGATACTTATCCGTAGTTTACCAGAAGATGTCCCTATATCTGAAAACGACCATGGCTCTCTTCAGTGAATAGCATAATCCATGTTGAGTTCTAGGTACCTGTAGAGGAACAGATCCCAGGCTATAGCCAATGTGTTTGAAAAGAGGCAAACTTTCACACGGTCAATCTTTTTGGCCACGGATATGAGCCATCCCCCCTTGCCATCTTCGCTGTGCCAGCCTGACTTCCTGCTGTACGATCCTCGTTCTTTCAGCGACTGTGTGGGGGTAGCAGCCTGTGGGCTGCAGTGCTCCATACCTTGGCCAAAGCGCTGGATCAGAGACATCAGCGGCGTGGAGGCACCAGTCCCGGTGGTTATATATAAAGCAATAAACAAATTCCTCCACACATTACAGCTTTTGTTTCTGCACTTGCTCTTGCGTTTTGCGGATTGAATGGAAACGACAAGGCATGGAGTTAAGGCAGAGCCCTTTATAAAGTGCATGAGACAAAGTGCATGGGATTAGAGGCCGACTCACAGAAGCTGAGGCTCTGAGGCTGAGCCGGCTGGCGTCACCAGAGACAGCCGAGAGAGACCAAGAGAGAGACCAGAGAGCCAAGCCAACACCAGCACCAGGCGAACAAGACTGACGCTCAGTCGCCAAACAGTTGAGCTGTACTGCCTGTACAGCTGAACTGACTCATGGGCAGTTTAATCACAGTATGCACTGACTCATGCACTATGACTCTGGATATATCTGAGAACAGTTCATAAGTCCAATGTCCCCCCACCCCCCGACTAATGACTCCTCATTGCTTTCGCTTTGTAGGTGAAGTCACACACACACACACACACACACACACACACACACACACACACACACACACACACACACACACACACACACACTAATACAAACACACACACACACACACTAATACACTAATACACTAACACACACACACACTAATACAAACACACACACACACGCACTTGCCGAGCTCAGTGCATTTCTGTCTTCCTCAGCTCGGTGCTGGATTTGGCCTCTACAGGCCCACACATGAACACATTGGTTCATGTTTGGGCTCGACACAGTGTCAGACCCCGGCTCGTAGCCAGGACCCGTCGAGACCTCAAACCACAAACAAACATCGTCCCACTTCCTTTTGGCACGTATGTATTTCTCTTGGAATTAAATTGGTTTAATCGGAATTTTCTCACTTACTTTCCTGACATTTTCCCACGTGTTGACAGATACCAACTGAACGCTAAAGTGGTGTAATCACGAGTCTACCTCCTTGAGGTCCCCCACGACCACGCCCAGCCTCTCGCTCTCCGCCTGGCCGTTGGACGCCACGGACCTGCTGAGGCGGAGCTCCATCTGGAGCTCCAGCAGCCGGCCAGAGTAGTACGCCTCCTTGGAGGCGTACTCTCGCAGCAGCGTCTCCTCGTTGCTCTCGCTGTCCTCCGCCACCTTGCGTTGGTTAGAGTACGCCTGGCCAAACGCCTGAGGAGGGGGGGGGGGGGGGGGGGGGGGAGAGAGAGAGAGAGAGAGAGAGAGAGAGAGAGAGATATTAGGCGAGGCAGGTGGGGTGGAAGCCGTGTTTTTGTACCCCCTCAGAAACTCTTAATGATGGATCAATTATTGTCTGAGATGTTGAAGATTTGATTTCAATGTCACTTTTCACAGAGCTGATCTTCTAATATCACCACTGTGTCTTCGGTAGTGAGTACCAGATTAAAACATTGTTTTGAGAGCAGGTAAATTGTCATGAGAAAATGCACACAGAAACATATAGAGATGCTGAGATTGTGCCAACCTTTCTGAGTGATACACATTGGAGATGTTATTGCTCCAACTGGGATTTGTATGTGCAACTTGTATTATCTAATGATCACCACTAGGGGTGCTCAAGTTTGTTGTGTGCCAGACTACCCTGGTCAATTTCTCTATCTCTCTCTCTGTCTGTCTGTCTGTCTGTCTGTCTGTCTGTCTGTCTGTCTGTCTGTCTGTCTGTCTGTCTGTCTGTCTGTCTGTCTGTCTGTCTGTCTGTCTGTCTGTCTGTCTGTCTGTCTGTCTGTCTGTCTGTCTGTCTGTCTGTCTGTCTGTCTGTCTGTCTGTCTGTCTGTCTGTCTGTCTGTCTGTCTGTCTGTCTGTCTGTCTGTCTGTCTGTCTGTCTGTCTGTCTGTCTGTCTGTCTGTCTGTCTGTCTGTCTGTCTGTCTGTCTGTCTGTCTGTCTGTCTGTCTGTCTGTCTGTCTGTCTGTCTGTCTGTCTGTCTGTCTGTCTGTCTGTCTGTCTGTCTGTCTGTCTGTCTGTCTGTCTGTCTGTCTGTCTGTCTGTCTGTCTGTCTGTCTGTCTGTCTGTCTGTCTGTCTGTCTGTCTGTCTGTCTGTCTGTCTGTCTGTCTGTCTGTCTGTCTGTCTGTCTGTCTGTCTGTCTGTCTGTCTGTCTGTCTGTCTGTCTGTCTGTCTGTCTGTCTGTCTGTCTGTCTGTCTGTCTGTCTGTCTGTCTGTCTGTCTGTCTGTCTGTCTGTCTGTCTGTCTGTCTGTCTGTCTGTCTGTCTGTCTGTCTGTCTGTCTGTCTGTCTGTGTGTGTGTGTGTGTGTGTGTGTGTGTGTGTGTGTGTGTGTGTGTGTGTGTGAGAAAGATGATATTTCATTCTCTGGTATCCATGATCAATAGAAACACTGTTCCCATTCTCATGACACAGGTTTTCACAGAGCAGAGAGCTGACTTATCACCACGAAGAAGCTCCACTTTGATTGAGGAAAAAGCAGCAAGCATCAACAGCACACAACACACCAGAGCCACTGACCCCTGGGGGGTGACGACTATGCCAGAGAGATGCATCAACAAGCCAAAGAGATGGTGTGAGTAAAGTGATGAGGGTCTGCTAATTCCATTTGAGTTGTTTGAGAGACGCCTTTATCCAAAGTGACCATCGTGAAGCAGTATAGAGTTATGCACCTTGATCAAGGATGCATGCATGGACATAGTGAAGCAGTATAGAGTTATGCACCTTGATCAAGGATGCATGCATGGACATAGTGAAGCAGTATAGAGTTATGCATCTTGATCAAGGATGCACACATGGACATAGTGAAGCAGTTTATAGTTATGCACCTTGATCAAGGATGCATGCATGGACATAGTGAAGCAGTATAGAGTTATGCATCTTGATCAAGGATGCACACATGGACATAGTGAAGCAGTTTATAGTTATGCATCTTGATTAAGGATTCATGCATGGACATAGTGAAGCAGTTTATAGTTATGCATCTTGATTAAGGATTCATGCATGGACATAGTGAAGCAGTTTATAGTTATGCATCTTGATTAAGGATTCATGCATGGACATAGTGAAGCAGTATATAGTTATGCATCTTGATCAAGGATGCATAAATGGACATAGTGAAGCAGTATAGAGTTATGAATCTTGATCAAGGATGCATGCATGGACATAGTGAAGCAGTATAGAGTTATGCATCTTGATCAAGGATGCACACATGGACATTATGGATTGAACCCAGTAACTTTAGGATGGGAGTTGGACTCCCTATCCACTAAACAATCTAACTACCTGTCTGACTGTCCCCAGGCCAACTAGAGAGAGCATAGGCTTCTACCATCGTAAGACTTGCTCTGTATTCCTTTGCAGCAGAGGCCACTAGTAAGTGCATACTGGTTGTCACGAAATCTGAAATTACCATCAAAAGTTCAGATGGGATGATGGCATCCTGTATGACATCATTAGATCCTGTCCAGTGCTAATGGGACACCGCCAGTGGACCAATAAGTGGTTTAGTGGTCAGCAGAAACCACATGCACTATGGGCACCCTAAGAGAGTAGGAGGTTCTCCTATGAGCCATGTCATATCTGCACTTTGGTTTGTATTACTCTAACCTCTAAGTGCAGCTTCTGACCAGCACGCCCACTTAGAGATGGTGTCCCTGTTCGCTTGTAAAAATTTCTGTAAAGAAAGTTACCTATGTTTTAAGATTTTGATTAGGCGCTTATTGTTTCAAGAGCACTTGGCCCCAATGGAATGTGTTCCATTGCGTGAGATGAATTATTAAAATGGTACAAAATGATGATCCTTATTATTTATAGATAGCAATAGCGTGATTATCGGGCCAAATGTTCCTTTACCACCCAGGGCATGAATATCAAGCAGCGTGGGATGGATTCATGTGGATTCCTTCCTCATGATGAAGTGAATAAGTAGCTCATTATCAACCCCCTTCAGTAACAGAGTAAACCCCATTATCAATTCAAGCCTCAGGCTCTGGGTGTCAGTGGTTCTGTCCATCCAGTCCAGACAGCAGTCAGTACAGACAGACAGATCCCTGGGCCCTGGGATAGGAGAAGTCAGAGGTAGCACGCCGCTGCAGCGAGGTATAGACTGGAATAATAAGTAATAGATATAATAATTAATTATTATAACTAATAGAATGAGGCAGCTGTACCACATATCCTTCTCCACATTGAAGCAAGATTAGTTCTCATAGAGGGCTTTCGTTGGCTGCACTGTGTGTGTGTGTGTGTGTGTACGTGTGTGTGTGTCTGTGGTGTGTACTTTGTGAGTGAAGACAGGGTGTGTATAAGACACCATTTGCAGGCGACCCAGGGCGATGGGAGAAGTGACCACATTTTCCACCAGTGATTAATCTGGTGTGTAACCACCATGGCACTTTGGGTCCTAATGGGATTACCCAGACAGCCTGAGAACGCTCACTCTGAAATGAAACACCGTTATTCATAGTCACCGCAACTCAGGGTTTTAGGGTACACTTTCTCTGATTAAATGTACAACAAACAAAGATATGTGTTATTATAGGGTTCTAGTTTTGAAAGGGTAATTCTTTGAATGACTCCTTGTTTGGACTTCATTCAAATCTGCATTAAAGTGGTAAGTTCCACAATACTAAAGTTCCCAACCATAAATAATAATGTATATAGTAGTTTGTAAATTAGAAAACTATTTTTAACTCTGAGAAATATGGCCGCTTATGGAGTGAATCCCTGGAGGAATAGTTGCACCCAATTATCTTTAATTTAAATACCAGTTGGTGTGTTGATGAGCCAACGCAGCTCAAACACACCAGAAACATCTCTAAACGGACTTGTTTGTGTTGAATTGCTGGCCAGGCTGAATGAAGCCATTAATGAGCTAGTGGACGTGATTAGGGAAACGGTCAACTGAACTCCTAACAAAGTGTTCATCATGAGCCAGCCTGAATAGAAAACAGTTAGACATCTGTTTTTGGAAAGAGTGCACTACACTGCGCACACACACACGCACACACACACACACACACACACACACACACACACACACACACACACACACACACACACACACACACACACACACACACACACACACACACACACACACACACACACACACACACACACACACACACACCCCTCCAGATGGCAGGCTGGGGTTTTCAGCACCATGGAGAGCGAGACACAGGCCTGCCGCTGGAAAACAATGCAGCTGTCAGACTCCTAGGAGGCCCCATTCATCCATGACTCTGTGTGCGTGACTACATCCATAGAACTGAGAGAGAGAGAGAGAGAGAGAGAGAGAGAGAGAGAGAGAGAGAGAGAGAGAGAGAGAGAGAGAGAGAGAGAGAGAGAGAGAGAGAGAGAGAGAGAGAGAGAGAGAGAGAGAGAGAGAGAGAGAGAATAAGGAAGCACACATGTCATTTCTCTCTCTCTGAACAGTGAACATCAGAACATTGCTTTATGGATTTCAGTGAACTCTGTTGAGCAAACCTCTCCAGGTCGTGGCCAGCGACCAACCAAACTATTTGATTGGTAAACACGTATATGCTTTAGTTTTCAGCTACCTGTATTAACCTGCCTCTGAACACATTATTAAACAAAAGTCAGATCTGAAAACTCAATTCACACGCACACAACACATGCAGCCTAGCTGAGAGCAGACAGAGGAGTGTGGATGGTTAAAGTACTGCGGTGGTGTATGGAGCCTGGCCACTGGCCCCTGGCCCCTGGCCTCATGAGTCCTTCAATGAGCAGGTCCCTGAGAGGGCCTCACCCAGGAGACCTGCCAAGACCAGAGACCTGCCTTCACTTATGATACACACACACACACACACACACACACACACACACACACACACACACACACACACAAATACTCACACACAAACAAACACACTCACACACACAGATACACACCACACACAAACAAACACACTCCCACGCTAACAAACACACACACACAAACACACTCCCACGCAAACAAACACACACAGATACACACCACACACAAACAAACACACTCCCACGCTAACAAACACACACACACAAACACACTCCCACGCAAACAAACACACACAGATACACACCACACACAAACAAACACTCATGCAAACACACATTCAAGCATCTGCATGGGCACATACACATGCACACACACTCACTGACCAGGTAGTGCATGCGCAGGTTGTGCATGAGGAATCCTGTCTTGATTACGAAGCCAACTTGAATCTTGCTCAATAACAAGTGCTGTAATAGAAGGGCTATTCTGCAGGATTCGCTGAACCACATGGACACATTGTTCTGTATACCTGAATTAACGATGAGCTAGGGTTTATGAACATTGGGCTGCTGAGGTCCATGCGAAGTCTCTGCATCCATCTACAATGAAAAAATGAGAGAAAAAATAAGAGCTAGAAAGAATGCTAATGCACTGTCAGTGTACGGGCTTGGCTACGATCCATTAGATATATATAGCCTGCAGTAGACCATTATACAAGGGGACCACAGGTATGAGGGAGAATCCATAATATACTGTAAATAATAGCAGACGCAGAAAGTCCAGTCAGCACCATTGAACCAAATTCATGACAGATGCAACAAAACTAACAATGGGCTCCCATTGGTCCTTTTCTCACCAGTATAATTTGTACACACCAGCAGACACACTGTGTTACCTGACAAGGATTATTATTGCTAACGTAGCCTATAAATTACCCAGCCAGGTCATTATTTCAGCGCCTCCCTATCTCATTTCCTTTCCTCTCCTCCTTGCCTGTTTCCTCTTATCCTCTCCTCTCCTCTCCTCTCCTCTCCTCTCCTTTTCTCTCTGCTCTTCTCCTTTAAGAAAACCTACACATTAATATTGCAGCTAACCAACTCAGTGCAATACCACACGACCTCCTGCCTCTGTATGTAGACCTTGAAGCTGGAAAGGTTTATACTTATATTCACTTACACACTGCTTGGGATGGGACCTAGTATCTTATCCCTAAATACTCAAATAATCTGCCTGAACAGGTTATGCCTTCCAGCATGTTCTGACTGTAGTTTCACTTGCTGAGATCTATTCCAGCTTTCTATGGTAAGCTTCTTAAAGATATGCCATGGCATTTGCAGACTAATAACCCGTTAATTAGGTGTGTATTAGTGTAGGTGTCGCGTTGCATCGAGGGCATTTATTCACGGGATTCCCTGCACTTGAAAGGTGACAGGCTATGCGACACGCAATCATCTCATAACATCATGTTGTCTGTAGCCAGCCGATGGAGTCCAATGAGCACTCTGTCTGTCTGTCTGTCTGTCTGTCTGTCTGTCTGTCTGTCTGTCTGTCTGTCTGTATTCTACATGTATGTATGTATGTATTCTACATGTCTGTCTGTCTGTCTGTATTCTACATGTATGTATGTATGTATGTATGTATTCTACATGTCTGTCTGTCTGTCTGTCTGTCTGTCTGTCTGTCTGTCTGTATGTCTGTATTCTACATGTATGTATGTATGTATGTCTGTATTCTACATGTCTGTCTGTCTGTCTGTCTGTCTGTCTGTATTCTACATGTATGTATGTCTGTATGTCTGTATTCTACATGTATGTATGTCTGTCTGTCTGTATTCTACATGTATGTATGTCTGTCTGTCTGTATTCTACATGTATGTATGTCTGTATGTCTGTATTCTACATGTCTGTCTGTCTGTCTGTCTGTCTGTCTGTCTGTATTCTACATGTATGTATGTCTGTCTGTCTGTATTCTACATGTATGTATGTCTGTCTGTCTGTATTCTACATGTATGTATGTCTGTATGTCTGTATTCTACATGTATGTATGTCTGTATGTCTGTATTCTACATGTATGTATGTATGTATGTATGTATGTATTCTACATGTCTGTCTGTCTGTCTGTCTGTCTGTATGTATGTCTGTATTCTACATGTATGTATGTCTGTATGTCTGTATTCTACATGTATGTATGTCTGTATTCTACAAGGGGAATGTCCCTCTCCAACATTCCACTTCTCCTCATCCTGTCATGTACTTAAGTTTAGTTTTTATATTTCTCCTCCTCATCCTGTCATATATATTAAGCTCTTCCAGCAACTTTGTGGTGTAAAGATTCAAAGTAAATATTTTGTTACTGCACTTAAGTTGTTTTTTATATGCATATATATGAGAATATGTACTTTACTTGAGTTGTTATATTTCTGTCGACTTTCACTTTATTATAAAAAAAGAAAACTTACTTTTACAACACATTTGTAGTGGACTTATCATTATCGTTAGAAAAGTCTGAACTAATTTTCTTATAGTGCTCACGAATTATACTTTTAATATATGTGTGAGTCTTTACCAGACTCACTTTCAACTAAGATATCTGTACCTTTATTCACGTGTTACTTCCTAGTACTTTATACACCACTGACCACTAGGCTAAATGCCAGCAGGCGGTTTTCCAGTGACAGCCACTCACAACACAGAGTGCAGAGTCCCTGTGTGCTGCAGAGGAGCCTCTCTGGCTCTCAGTGTTAGAGCAATGAGGTGGACAATGTGATGACTGCCACCAACACGCCCCTACTCCTCTCATCACACTCCTCTCTCTCTCCCTCTCTCATCACACTCCTCTCTCTCTCCCTCTCTCATCACACTCCTCTCTCTCCCTCTCTCATCACACTCTCTCATCACACTCTCATCACATTCTCTCTCTCTCTGTCTCTGTCTCTCTGTCTCTCTGTCTCTCTCTCTCTCTCTCTCTCTCCCTCTCTCATCACACTCCTCTCTCTCTCCCTCTCTCATCACACTCTCTCTCTCTCTCTCTCTCTCTCACCAGACGGTCGTGTGAATGGAAGAGCTGTTGAGCGACGGTCAGGAGATCTTTGGTTCTGTCGGGTGGATGAAGGGCAGGAGGGTAAGTGGGAGGGGGAAGATGTGAATTGTCATTAAGGTGATGGCGTCGAGAACGTCAGGCCCTCAGGGAGATGAAACATTAATTGATAATTTCCGCAGCCCACTTAGTCCTCTTGATCCCTTGGATATGAAATATAATAACTATATTCTGAAGCTGGAGGGTTTTCCAGTCGGTCTAACAGCTCCAGCTGTAAATAAACTAGATTCCCCTCCCTTTCCCATGAGTAGGTGATATATTATATCATGCATATCTTTTCATTACTTAACTCTATTAAGTAGACTGAAAGTAATGGTTGAGTGTTAAGATGATACAATACCTTTCACACATCTAATAATAATTTAATAATCATAAAACAAACAAAAACGATGGTAATATAATGTGACCACTAAACAATATAAGTGAATTATGGCAGCGGCTGCCCTAATTGGTATACGATGGCTGAGACTGCAGAGATAAAGAAGCAGTGGAATGAGCCGAGGGGAACCAGAGCCAGGGACATGAAGACCGAGACGGACAGGGAGAGAGACAGACAGAGAGAGAAGATGAGACTGATAGGGCAGACAGAGAGGAAGGAGAGATGGAGAGAGAGATACAGCAGAGAGTAAAAGAACCAGGGAGATGGGGCGAGCGATAACCTGGCGCCTCACCCATTTCTGGTGCAGTGAGTCAGCGCATAACGCAAACAAACAGGACTCAGGGACACCACACACACACACACACACACACACACACACAAATCACTACACTTGTCTGGATTCACATATGACACTTCCCATACACACAGGCACTCACAGCCACACATACACACTAATACAACTACGCACACACACATACATAGTCAAACAGACAAAGTGTGTGTGTCAAACAGACGAAGACAAAGACACACACATAGTCACACACACACACACACACACACACACACACTCCCACATGTACACCGTCAAACAGATGAAGACAAAGACACACACATAGTCACAAACACACACACACACACACAAATACACACACACGCGCATGCACACGCACACACAGGGGCATATGGAGACCTATGGAAAGTGATCTGCTGCCAGCCATACTGCTGTTGAGAGAAACTGCTGAGGTGGTTTGAAATGGTAACGCGGTATTATTACTATAAAACTCCTCTCCCCTCATGTTGAAGAGTTCTTTACTTCTGTTTTTCGCACACGTTTGGTTAACGGGGTTAACGCTCTTGCCGTTGCCCTGGATTTCCCTCTGGGATGATTAAGTCTTATCTTATCTTATCTTATCTTATCTCTCTCATTTCAACAGAGACCAAAGGGCCCCGTGTGACCCAGTTCTGGGGCGGTACTCTGTGTGAGCGGTTAGCCATTAGTGTGTGGAGGGGGCAGCGGGTCTTATCAAAGGAAGCACTCTGAACAAGGTCGGTACTGAATCAGGAGCCCGGGGTGATCTAGATAGCATCTTTGTCTGCATCTCTGTCTCCTCTTCATCCAGGAAGCAGCGGCTGATGAACACAAGGGCGAGACACAAGCGTGGACTCAGCCGGCCTCTTGTAGAAACTGAACTGAAACAAAGAAACAACAATGTCTATTGTTCCTGACAACAGCTGAGGGAATAGTCATTCACCGGTGAACAGAGAGAGAGAGACAGAGAAAGTGAGACAGAGAGAGAGAAAGAGAGGGAGAGAAAGCGAGAGTGAACGAGATAGGGAGAGGGAATGAGTGACAGATGGAGAGAGCGAGAGAGAAAGAGAGAGCGAGACAGAGAGAGCAGGTGTGTTTTTTGCTTTTCTTCTTCATTGTTTGCAGCACAGCTGAGGTGGGCCCTAACCAACACAATGGATCTCAGAGTACTGCTCCCTCTCGCCCCTGCCTAGCTATTTCATTGCAGCAAAAAGCAGCATTGTGGATGAAAATGTGATCCACCTTAGAGTGGAAGTGCAGGAATGTCCATGACTTGTGTGTGTCACAAGATCCGCAACACAAAGCCAGAGAGAAAGGCATAGTCAATTAAATAAATAACCCTAATGAGGTCCTCTCACGCTGTCACCACCGTGCCCCGACAGGCTTTTATGTCTCATGTTATATACAAGGACATCCTTCCTTGCTGCCCTTGTTTGTCTAACACACATAAAGAGCTGAAACAACATGGAGGCCATGCTTCCTGCAGCACCCTGAGAGGCTAGCAAAACATCCACAGCCTACACCACATCTCCTGGTACGACTACACATGGACATGCATGCACACACACTCTCCGTCTCTCTCTGTCACACACACACACACAACGACACGCACACACACACGCACACACACACTCTCCATCTCTCTCTGACACACACACACACGACACTCATGCACGCACACACACACACACACACACACACACTCTCTCCGTCTCTCTCTGTCACACACACACACAACGACACGCATGCACGCACACACACACACACTCTCCGTCTCTCTCTGTCGCACACACACACGACACGCACGCACACACACACACACACACTCTCCGTCTCTCTCTGACACACACACGACACGCTTGCACGCACACACACACACACACACACACTCTCCGTCTCTCTCTGTCACACACACACACACACACAACGACACGCACGCACACACACACACACACACACACTGTCTCTCTCTCTCCCTTTCTCACACACGCATACACGTGAAACACACAAACATGCACACACAGCAGCAACACTAACAAGCCCCCCAGGCCGAGGGTAGACAGGTCCTCATCTGTATGCCCGTCTGCATCCCCTGCCGCTGCATATTGTAAGGGTCAAAGGTCAACACCAGCAAACCTGATGGAACAAAATACACATACATATGATCTGCAAAGCACAGCCGAATACATATAGCCTTGAGTAGACCAATGCAAAACATAGTGATGATGAAACGCCGCGTAGACCTCAATGCATAGAAAGCAGCATTTATTATCAGAGCAGCTGCAGCAGAATGTTGTTTATGATTTCAGCAACAACACAATGCACCTGTAGGACAGTGTCTCCTGTACTACGGGCTTCACTGGAACCTTCTATGGTGATATCAAGTGTTGTTTATGTCGCACTTTGTCTTTTCCCTAACCAGGATTATTCACGCCTCATTTTGTATTTATGCTCACATATTTACGGTCGACATCTCAAAGACAGAACATGGCTGCAAGGTAGATTCCCTCTAGGCTCGTCTCCACCGTAAATGTGTCAATGTTAAGGGAAGTCAAACAGGTGTATTATGTTTGCAGTAGAGGCATCTTTATATACTGATATTTTACTATAGTATATTTAATATAATACCCCTAACATTCGTGTACACTGAATCCAAGAATGTGGTAGTTTGCACAACCCCCATGCTTGATGAATTGATAAACCAACAAAAAGCAATTACAACTTTATCACTTTTGTTATAAATGGACAAGTTAAGTGCATTCCATCTAGTAATTGTTTTTAGTTTTATTTTGGAAACATAAAACGTCCTCACAGCGTGGAACAGGAAGACCTGACTCCTCCCCCTCCCACCTGCCAGGTAAAGGAAGGTGCAACATGAGAGAGGGTTGGATGAAGAAACACAGCTGACTCCTCCCCCTCCCACCTGCCAGGTAAAGGAAGGTGCAACATGATGTCGTACATGTCGAGGAAGTGGTTCAGGTCACATCTACAAACCGCTATGATCCCAGCCACCGTGCTTGTTGCTACCCTGATAGATTCTAACTCATCAAGAAAATGCTGCACTTTTACCAGTAATGTTCCAGAACGCGTTCGCCTTTATGTCTACAAAGAAGGAAGGAAAAAAGGATCTTAAAAGGATCTTTAAAGGATCTTAAAAGGAGCTTTGAGTCTCTGAGGAAAAAAGTACGATTGAACTTGCTTCTGTTCTTTTCCTTATTGAGTGACCTTAGCGACAGTTTGAAGGAAATTTCTTTTGACACATTTCTCGGCTTGAAGGCAACAACAAGCTGTGAACTGCATGTTCTAACCTATCACAAACATGTGACAGATCGCTGAATAAATATCCTACAGACAGGTCAGACATGGCCAGTGACCGACTGAAACGACTGAACTCAGTCTTTGTGACTAATAAGCCAAACGTCCTGTTGGTGAGTTAAGCCGTGAGGAAACACAATAGAGGTTTGAAGTAACAGCACCAGAGCCTCTATGGACATCATTAATGCCTTGCAGATTCACACATTAAAACACCAGCAACACCCCCCCCAGTGTCAACACAACATCTATTGAAGCCCTTCAGGACTGGGTTAGGACATCGCTGTCCACTATTCAACCTGAGGGCTGGTAGTGCAGGGGGCTGTTTTTCTTTCTGCCTGGAGACAGCACTAACAAGCCTCATCCATGGGGCAGAAACCGTGTCTCTTTCTCTCACTACTCAGGCCACTAAGGGACGCACACAGCGGGCGGGACACACTGAGACTAGGAGAGGAAGAGAGAGAGAGCGAGAGACCGTGGGTAACATCGGTATCCTGCTTCTGAAAATATGCAGAGCTCTGAAGACAAAAGCAGATGAAAATGAGAATCTGAGGATTAGGAAACATAGAGAGTGAAGAAGAGTAAAATAGAGTGAGAGAGAGAGAGCTAGTTGCAAATTTAAAATGATTTAGCAGACAATGAAGAGGATTGTCAACTGTCCCTAAAATATCTAGCATATGAATCTTACAAAACACCGTAACAATATATAGGTATGACTGTAGAATACTTTATTGGGTTACATTTTCTAATGCTTGAATATTTTTTTTCAGTAACCTACAGCTGTATCACATTTGTTTAGGTGTGTTTAGTGTGTTTAATTAAAACAGCTTTTTCTGTCATCTCAGGACTGTCAACAAGGCATTTGAGGACAGACGGAGAATGCTAATGATACGGTGAGGGCGGTTCTACTTTCCTCTTCTCTGTGCTCGGCCTGTCGGCCATTTCTGCCCAGAGGAAACCTTTGTCATGACTCCCTAGCATGATGTCAATCATGAGGCAAATGAGCGTTTTCCCCACCACTCCCTCGTGTCTGGCGGTCTGACTACGGAGATATGGGTTTCTTTCTCAGAGCAGCTGGGCAAGCATTTGGTCAAATTGTCTGAACATGCACACAATGTGCACCCACGCACACACCCACATACATCCACGCACAAGCAGACACACAAACACACACGTCCAAGTCTACTCCAAGGAAATCCATAGTAAATACTATGCATCAGTCAGTACGGTACTATAACAGATACACTTATCACCACAGAAGGCTGCTGAGGTGGGAGCGGTCTTTATCCACACACCACATGGCGCACTCAATGTTCTGAAGAAGTTAAGATTACTGTTGGGCAGAACCGCAAGCCATCCACATAAAGAAGCAGGAACATATACTTTGAATGTTATTTCTTCTGTCTTCTGTAAGAATAATAAACAGCATTGGGATGGTTTTTTTCAAGTCCCAGAAGCAATTCCATTACCTATTTGTGTTTCCCTTCCCTGCCCTTTACGACAGCTCTCCTGGGCCGGGTAGCAAGGGACCTGAATGAGGAGGCAGTGTTGGATATCCATAGTGGACAGACGAGTGGAAAACGGCTTGAAAACGGGAGGCAGGTAAACAAACACACAATGTAATGTATACGTAATATGGAATAAATGTATCCCTCAATGTTTCCCCTCATCGTACCCCACCGTTTTGGAGGGCTTTTCTGGATTAATTTCAGAATATCACATTTGCTCATAAGTATATACATACTTTACAAAGCTTGATGCCAAATGCCAGTGCAGCTCTGTTTATTGGCAGACGGAGATCACGTATTGACTGGCCACTCAAAGTGATAATGAACGTGTCAAATTGAAACACATTCATCCTCAGGCGGTCGACTTTGATAAGCTACAAGCAGGTGGACATCATCAGCAAGGCCTGGGTAACCTGTACCACACATAACCAGGAAGAGAAGAGGTTCCACCAGCTATAACCCCTAACCCTAACCCTAACCCCTAACCCTCACCCCAACTCTAACCATACAAATATTCATACAAATATTAATAAAGAAGACATAAAAACCCCAGAATATTTGTTAATACTTAATGTTCTTATTTAATCCAATGCAGCCAGGTTGGGCCACCTATCATTTCATGGAGCCATGTGCTGATTGGTTGATATTGTGACCGGGATTGATGTCCTGTGATGTCTTGAGGTGCTGTATGCTGCTTTCTCCTGGAGAACCACTCAGCCTTTATTGACTGTTACACGGTCAATAAAGGCCTTACACGCAATATGCGATGACGCGGCTTTAAATCAGCCAAGGTAGGAGGACAGTGGCAAGGATACGCCTGTTAAAATGTTATGAGAAAACATATCTGACATTACCAAAGGAAGTCAATTGACTAAGTAACCAACTAGATGGAATAGTGCTCCAGTATTCAGCTAAAGAGCAGTGGTTCTGTTTTCACATTCTGTAATACAAAAAAAATGGTTTCCTACTGTTACTTTTTCAGTATCACACACACACTTACATGAACACACACACACACACACTTGCTGGTTTGACTGTTTATATGTTACAGTATCATGTGATGACTTCTACCTCTTCAAATGTGTTGCTTCTGTTGGCTGTGACACCTTGCCCACTTAAACACAATCCCAACCTAAAGATGACCTTCAGATGTAAGCTCTGTCAGCACTTGTCTCTCTCTGCTTTATGCATGTCTGCATTAATGACGGAATGCAGAGAAAGAGGCAAAGCAATCTGTTTAGCCTCTTGTCGTCTGGTGGTGAGAACAGCGATGAGAATGCGCATGTCTTGGTTTTGCAGGCATGGAAGTACAAGCTCATTGTAATCAGCTGTGATAAGGTATTCATCCTCATATACTGGGGAGATATGGAAAGTATAACACGTACTGTGTGTGTGTGTGTGTGTGTGTGTGTGTGTGTGTGTGTGTGTGTGTGTGTGTGTGTGTGTGTGTGTGTGTGTGTGTGTGTGTGTGTGCGTGCGTGCGTCCGTGCGTGCGTGTCTAGAAAGTAGCAAGCAAAGGAACGATGTAGCCTACTGTATGGAGCAGTGATTCCCCTAGATTTCAGTAAAGTAATGGATCATTAGGATTAACATGAGTTTGCAGTAAAATGCTGCAATGATGAATTGTTGCATTTTTTTTTTCACGAGCAGTCGAAGTTAAGTAATGCACGGTGGACGCACCACCACTCATTAAACCCACAAATGCACACACGACATGCTACTCAGCTTATCAATAATGGATAATCAATAGCCTATAACATACCTCCTGTAATTGTTCTAACTCCCGCTTTAGAGTGTCTTGATCGGACTCCAGCTCGGCATACTGCTGCTTCAGCGTCTGGTTCTCCTCCAAAACCACCAGACCACATTCTGCTGCCCTCATTTTCTCCCGATTCGCATCGGCCAGTTCGTGGGTGAGTCGCTCTACCTCTGCCCGGTACTGGTCCACTGTTTCCCCGCATCGCCCCCCAGCAGCCATCGCCCCTCTCCCTGGCTGCGGTGCCCCAGCCTCCGGTTTTGACTGATCTTCACAGGCGGAGGCTGCGGGATACTCCTGATCATTCAACACAGCTGCAGCAAAACAAAAAGGTCTGCTGTCGGTTAATGCTGGTTAACGCCAAGTACAAAAATACAGGCTAAAATGCGAAGCCATGAAGACAAAATCAGGTCACTGTTGTCCTCATGTGGGTTTCAGCAAACAGTCAATATCGTTTCTGCTTATTCATGGTAACACAACGGCGCCACCTCGCGGTGGTCTGAAGAAATGGTCTGAAGAAATGGTCGCCAACTGGCAGAGTAAAATGCAGAACTGCTCTGAATTCTTTGTCCTCTTTAGAATAGGAGAGCGTTCTTCTGTGCCATATGCCGGTCTGTTCAGCTCAGACGCTGTGTGCGTGTCAGGCTCTATTCGGATCGGATTGCATAGGTGTGTGTGAACAGCAATCTGGGCACAATTTGGACTGAAATCGCTCGTTCAGAGCGTGATTATCTGTTGAATATCCAGTATCTTTCTAACTAAAAAAAAACCCGCATCTTACTTTCTACTTTCGTAAGAAGTGGAACGTGTTTGTTCATTTAAAAGTGTAAAAAAAAAGGGTTTGTATATATTTTATGAGGTGGTGAAAAACGTAACATTATACTCAGCAAATGTGATTATTGCTGTGCTTTTAATCCTGTTCTCTGTACTTTATATACTTCAGCACACTCCCCACGACAGCTCACATAGTGAGTGTACTGTCCTACTGCTTCCATGTCCTACCTTTTCAAGTTCATAATGAGGGTGTGAGAAACTAAACATTACTCTCAGCACATTGGATTATTGCTGTTATGTATTCTACGTTTATAATGAAATAAATACATTTCATATACTTTTAAACTCAGGGTTTGTTGGGTTCTTTATCAGTAGCTTATAAGCGTAGATGTTTTGGCAATTCATGAGGCATTTTCTTTAAGTGTGGGTCCTGGGGAGACTCCATATGTGTCTTCTGGGTATGGAGGGGACACTTTAGGGACCCCCGATCTACAGTGAAACAAGGGGCCCAGCATGACCTCTGATGATCTTCGCGCCCCATGAGGTTGCCAGGTTTGCACGCGTTGCAAACCACCTTACACCTTACACCTTAGAACCAGAGCGAACGGAGACTGAAGGTAGCCCAATGCCCAAAGTAGTTCAGGCGGGTTGACTTACAAAGGTTAGGGGTACGGATGCCTTTCAGAAGCTGAAAGGCAGAACCACTGCTCCCATTTACGTTTCTCTCTTTGTTGTGTAGCAGTTTGGACCAAGCGATGGTTCTGTAGAGAGGAGTGCTGCTGCTGTCCTGCCTCCTGGGCAGGTTTACACCTCTAGACACACAGACTCAAACCGGGGTCACGTCTGAACGTCTTGTTGCTCTACTGGCTGATTGCTCACCACGGTGTCCACACTGCCTATCCCATGGGCTGATTTCAGAGTACTTCTTTGGAGGAACTATCAAACACTGTCTAGACTCCAGACTGTGGGCGTGTTTTACATGTTTGAAATGCAAAAAATGAAAAAGCAGTTCTGATACCATTATGTTTGCTGGTGAACGTTGTATTCGTCCACCATGTGTCACTGCTGAGTAAAGGAAAATCCTTTGTTTTTGATGTTTCTTATTTTGAATAGTGCTCCCTCGTGTTGTGGTTCCTAGCCACCATGTGAGTCACCCGTTAGCCTGGCTTGAACTGAACAAAGGGGCTTGGCTTAGTTATTAACGGACGCAAAGAGGAACAGACTCCATGGCGTGGACAATGGGACCTCTGTTCTTCAACATGGAACACCTCTGTTCTTTAGTCTGCTGAGCAGTAGGAGGACATCACCTCTGTTCTTTAGTCTGCTGAGCAGTAGGAGGACATCACCTCTGTTCTTTAGTCTGCTGAGCAGTAGGAGGACATCACCTCTGTTCTTTAGTCTGCTGAGCAGTAGGAGGACATCACCTCTGTTCTTTAGTCTGCTGAGCAGTAGGAGGACATCACCTCTGTTCTTTAGTCTGCTGAGCAGTAGGAGGACATGAGCACCTCTGTTCTTTAGTCTGCTGAGCAGTAGGAGACATCACCTCTGTTCTTTAGTCTGCTGAGCAGTAGGAGACATCACCTCTGTTCTTTAGTCTGCTGAGCAGTAGGAGGACATCACCTCTGTTCTTTAGTCTGCTGAGCAGTAGGAGGACATCACCTCTGTTCTTTAGTCTACTGAGCAGTAGGAGGACATCACCTCTGTTCTTTAGTCTGCTGAGCAGTAGGAGGACATGCACCTCTGTTCTTTAGTCTGCTGAGCAGTAGGAGGACATGCACCTCTGTTCTTTAGTCTGCTGAGCAGTAGGAGGACATGACACCTCTGTTCTTTAGTCTGCTGAGCAGTAGGAGGACATCACCTCTGTTCTTTAGTCTGCTGAGCAGTAGGAGGACATCACCTCTGTTCTTTAGTCTGCTGAGCAGTAGGAGGACATCACCTCTGTTCTTTAGTCTGCTGAGCAGTAGGAGGACATCACCTCTGTTCTTTAGTCTGCTGAGCAGTAGGAGGACATCACCTCTGTTCTTTAGTCTGCTGAGCAGTAGGAGGACATCACCTCTGTTCTTTAGTCTGCTGAGCAGTAGGAGGACATCACCTCTGTTCTTTAGTCTGCTGAGCAGTAGGAGGACATCACCTCTGTTCTTTAGTCTGCTGAGCAGTAGGAGGACATCACCTCTGTTCTTTAGTCTGCTGAGCAGTAGGAGGACATCACCTCTGTTCTTTAGTCTGCTGAGCAGTAGGAGGACATCACCTCTGTTCTTTAGTCTGCTGAGCAGTAGGAGGACATCACCTCTGTTCTTTAGTCTGCTGAGCAGTAGGAGGACATCACCTCTGTTCTTTAGTCTGCTGAGCAGTAGGAGGACATGCACCTCTGTTCTTTAGTCTGCTGAGCAGTAGGAGGACATCACCTCTGTTCTTTAGTCTGCTGAGCAGTAGGAGGACATGCACCTCTGTTCTTTAGTCTGCTGAGCAGTAGGAGGACATCACCTCTGTTCTTTAGTCTGCTGAGCAGTAGGAGGACATCACCTCTGTTCTTTAGTCTGCTGAGCAGTAGGAGGACATCACCTCTGTTCTTTAGTCTGCTGAGCAGTAGGAGGACATCACCTCTGTTCTTTAGTCTGCTGAGCAGTAGGAGGACATCACCTCTGTTCTTTAGTCTGCTGAGCAGTAGGAGGACATCACCTCTGTTCTTTAGTCTGCTGAGCAGTAGGAGGACATCACCTCTGTTCTTTAGTCTGCTGAGCAGTAGGAGGACATCACCTCTGTTCTTTAGTCTGCTGAGCAGTAGGAGGACATCACCTCTGTTCTTTAGTCTGCTGAGCAGTAGGAGGACATCACCTCTGTTCTTTAGTCTGCTGAGCAGTAGGAGGACATCACCTCTGTTCTTTAGTCTGCTGAGCAGTAGGAGGACATCACCTCTGTTCTTTAGTCTGCTGAGCAGTAGGAGGACATCACCTCTGTTCTTTAGTCTGCTGAGCAGTAGGAGGACATCACCTCTGTTCTTTAGTCTGCTGAGCAGTAGGAGGACATCACCTCTGTTCTTTAGTCTGCTGAGCAGTAGGAGGACATCACCTCTGTTCTTTAGTCTGCTGAGCAGTAGGAGGACATCACCTCTGTTCTTTAGTCTGCTGAGCAGTAGGAGGACATCACCTCTGTTCTTTAGTCTGCTGAGCAGTAGGAGGACATCACCTCTGTTCTTTAGTCTGCTGAGCAGTAGGAGGACATCACCTCTGTTCTTTAGTCTGCTGAGCAGTAGGAGGACATCACCTCTGTTCTTTAGTCTGCTGAGCAGTAGGAGGACATCACCTCTGTTCTTTAGTCTGCTGAGCAGTAGGAGGACATCACCTCTGTTCTTTAGTCTGCTGAGCAGTAGGAGGACATCACCTCTGTTCTTTAGTCTGCTGAGCAGTAGGAGGACATCACCTCTGTTCTTTAGTCTGCTGAGCAGTAGGAGGACATGCACCTCTGTTCTTTAGTCTGCTGAGCAGTAGGAGGACATCACCTCTGTTCTTTAGTCTGCTGAGCAGTAGGAGGACATCACCTCTGTTCTTTAGTCTGCTGAGCAGTAGGAGGACATCACCTCTGTTCTTTAGTCTGCTGAGCAGTAGGAGGACATCACCTCTGTTCTTTAGTCTGCTGAGCAGTAGGAGGACATCACCTCTGTTCTTTAGTCTGCTGAGCAGTAGGAGGACATCACCTCTGTTCTTTAGTCTGCTGAGCAGTAGGAGGACATCACCTCTGTTCTTTAGTCTGCTGAGCAGTAGGAGGACATCACCTCTGTTCTTTAGTCTGCTGAGCAGTAGGAGGACATCACCTCTGTTCTTTAGTCTGCTGAGCAGTAGGAGGACATCACCTCTGTTCTTTAGTCTGCTGAGCAGTAGGAGGACATCACCTCTGTTCTTTAGTCTGCTGAGCAGTAGGAGGACATGCACCTCTGTTCTTTAGTCTGCTGAGCAGTAGGAGGACATCACCTCTGTTCTTTAGTCTGCTGAGCAGTAGGAGGACATCACCTCTGTTCTTTAGTCTGCTGAGCAGTAGGAGGACATCACCTCTGTTCTTTAGTCTGCTGAGCAGTAGGAGGACATCACCTCTGTTCTTTAGTCTGCTGAGCAGTAGGAGGACATCACCTCTGTTCTTTAGTCTGCTGAGCAGTAGGAGGACATCACCTCTGTTCTTTAGTCTGCTGAGCAGTAGGAGGACATCACCTCTGTTCTTTAGTCTGCTGAGCAGTAGGAGGACATCACCTCTGTTCTTTAGTCTGCTGAGCAGTAGGAGGACATCACCTCTGTTCTTTAGTCTGCTGAGCAGTAGGAGGACATCACCTCTGTTCTTTAGTCTGCTGAGCAGTAGGAGGACATCACCTCTGTTCTTTAGTCTGCTGAGCAGTAGGAGGACATCACCTCTGTTCTTTAGTCTGCTGAGCAGTAGGAGGACATCACCTCTGTTCTTTAGTCTGCTGAGCAGTAGGAGGACATCACCTCTGTTCTTTAGTCTGCTGAGCAGTAGGAGGACATCACCTCTGTTCTTTAGTCTGCTGAGCAGTAGGAGGACATCACCTCTGTTCTTTAGTCTGCTGAGCAGTAGGAGGACATCACCTCTGTTCTTTAGTCTGCTGAGCAGTAGGAGGACATCACCTCTGTTCTTTAGTCTGCTGAGCAGTAGGAGGACATCACCTCTGTTCTTTAGTCTGCTGAGCAGTAGGAGGACATCACCTCTGTTCTTTAGTCTGCTGAGCAGTAGGAGGACATCACCTCTGTTCTTTAGTCTGCTGAGCAGTAGGAGGACATCACCTCTGTTCTTTAGTCTGCTGAGCAGTAGGAGGACATCACCTCTGTTCTTTAGTCTGCTGAGCAGTAGGAGGACATCACCTCTGTTCTTTAGTCTGCTGAGCAGTAGGAGGACATCACCTCTGTTCTTTAGTCTGCTGAGCAGTAGGAGGACATCACCTCTGTTCTTTAGTCTGCTGAGCAGTAGGAGACATCACCTCTGTTCTTTAGTCTGCTGAGCAGTAGGAGGACATCACCTCTGTTCTTTAGTCTGCTGAGCAGTAGGAGGACATCACCTCTGTTCTTTAGTCTGCTGAGCAGTAGGAGGACATCACCTCTGTTCTTTAGTCTGCTGAGCAGTAGGAGGACATCACCTCTGTTCTTTAGTCTGCTGAGCAGTAGGAGGACATCACCTCTGTTCTTTAGTCTGCTGAGCAGTAGGAGGACATCACCTCTGTTCTTTAGTCTGCTGAGCAGTAGGAGGACATCACCTCTGTTCTTTAGTCTGCTGAGCAGTAGGAGGACATCACCTCTGTTCTTTAGTCTGCTGAGCAGTAGGAGGACATGGAGCACCTCTGTTCTTTAGTCTGCTGAGCAGTAGGAGGACATCACCTCTGTTCTTTAGTCTGCTGAGCAGTAGAGAGGACATCACCTCTGTTCTTTAGTCTGCTGAGCAGTAGGAGGACATCACCTCTGTTCTTTAGTCTGCTGAGCAGTAGGAGGACATCACCTCTGTTCTTTAGTCTGCTGAGCAGTAGGAGGACATCACCTCTGTTCTTTAGTCTGCTGAGCAGTAGGAGGACATCACCTCTGTTCTTTAGTCTACTGAGCAGTAGGAGAACATCACCTCTGTTCTTTAGTCTGCTGAGCAGTAGGAGGACATGAGCACCTCTGTTCTTAGTCTGCTGAGCAGTAGGAGGACATCACCTCTGTTCTTTAGTCTGCTGAGCAGTAGGAGGACATCACCTCTGTTCTTTAGTCTGCTGAGCAGTAGGAGGACATCACCTCTGTTCTTTAGTCTGCTGAGCAGTAGGAGGACATCACCTCTGTTCTTTAGTCTGCTGAGCAGTAGGAGGACAGCACCTCTGCTTCTTTAGTCTGCTGAGCAGTAGGAGGACATCACCTCTGTTCTTTAGTCTGCTGAGCAGTAGGAGGACATCACCTCTGTTCTTTAGTCTGCTGAGCAGTAGGAGGACATCACCCTCTGTTCTTTAGTCTGACTGAGCAGTAGGAGGACATCACCTCTGTTCTTTAGTCTGCTGAGCAGTAGGAGGACATGGACACCTCTGTTCTTTAGTCTGCTGAGCAGTAGGAGGACATCACCTCTGTTCTTTAGTCTGCTGAGCAGTAGGAGGACATCACCTCTGTTCTTTAGTCTGCTGAGCAGTAGGAGGACATCACCTCTGTTCTTTAGTCTGCTGAGCAGTAGGAGGACATCACCTCTGTTCTTTAGTCTGCTGAGCAGTAGGAGGACATCACCTCTGTTCTTTAGTCTGCTGAGCAGTAGGAGGACATGGAGCACCTCTGTTCTTTAGTCTGCTGAGCAGTAGGAGGACATCACCTCTGTTCTTTAGTCTGCTGAGCAGTAGGAGGACATCACCTCTGTTCTTTAGTCTGCTGAGCAGTAGGAGGACATCACCTCTGTTCTTTAGTCTGCTGAGCAGTAGGAGGACATCACCTCTGTTCTTTAGTCTGCTGAGCAGTAGGAGGGACATCACCTCTGTTCTTTAGTCTGCTGAGCAGTAGGAGGACATCACCTCTGTTCTTTAGTCTGCTGAGCAGTAGGAGGACATCACCTCTGTTCTTTAGTCTGCTGAGCAGTAGGAGGACATGGAGCACCTCTGTTCTTTAGTCTGCTGAGCAGTAGGAGGACATCACCTCTGTTCTTTAGTCTGCTGAGCAGTAGAAGGACATCACCTCTGTTCTTTAGTCTGCTGAGCAGTAGGAGGACATCACCTCTGTTCTTTAGTCTGCTGAGCAGTAGGAGGACATCACCTCTGTTCTTTAGTCTGCTGAGCAGTAGGAGGACATCACCTCTGTTCTTTAGTCTGCTGAGCAGTAGGAGGACATCACCTCTGTTCTTTAGTCTACTGAGCAGTAGGAGAACATCACCTCTGTTCTTTAGTCTGCTGAGCAGTAGGAGGACATGGAGCACCTCTGTTCTTTAGTCTGCTGAGCAGTAGGAGGACATCACCTCTGTTCTTTAGTCTGCTGAGCAGTAGGAGGACATCACCTCTGTTCTTTAGTCTGCTGAGCAGTAGGAGGACATCACCTCTGTTCTTTAGTCTGCTGAGCAGTAGGAGGACATCACCTCTGTTCTTTAGTCTGCTGAGCAGTAGGAGGACATGGAGCACCTCTGTTCTTTAGTCTGCTGAGCAGTAGGAGGACATCACCTCTGTTCTTTAGTCTGCTGAGCAGTAGAAGGACATCACCTCTGTTCTTTAGTCTGCTGAGCAGTAGGAGGACATCACCTCTGTTCTTTAGTCTGCTGAGCAGTAGGAGGACATCACCTCTGTTCTTTAGTCTGCTGAGCAGTAGGAGGACATGGAGCACCTCTGTTCTTTAGTCTGCTGAGCAGTAGGAGGACATCACCTCTGTTCTTTAGTCTGCTGAGCAGTAGGAGGACATCACCTCTGTTCTTTAGTCTGCTGAGCAGTAGGAGGACATCACCTCTGTTCTTTAGTCTGCTGAGCAGTAGGAGGACATCACCTCTGTTCTTTAGTCTGCTGAGCAGTAGGAGGACATCACCTCTGTTCTTTAGTCTGCTGAGCAGTAGGAGGACATGGAGCACCTCTGTTCTTTAGTCTGCTGAGCAGTAGGAGGACATCACCTCTGTTCTTTAGTCTGCTGAGCAGTAGGATAACATCACCTCTGTTCTTTAGTCTGCTGAGCAGTAGGAGGACATCACCTCTGTTCTTTAGTCTGCTGAGCAGTAGGAGGACATCACCTCTGTTCTTTAGTCAATCTGCAGGTGATAGGGGTTGACCAGACCGAAGCGCGATCATCTCTTCGTCAGAGAGCGGGGGACCAGAACATCACTGTCTGAAGTGTCCAGGGTCATCACTGCAACCTCCCCGTCAACATCTTGGTCTGGGAAAAAGAGGGTTTGGTTCGTTTACACGTTTTTGTGAAAGGCACTGTTATGGTGAGAGGCAGACGGATCAGATAGATTCAGGAGACTCCTAAATCAATGTGTCTCCAGGGTTCTTCCAGTTCCAGTTCCATTCATCTATTTATCATGAGGTTATTTGATTTGACTCGTTAATGATTTTATTTGAGTGTCCGGCCCCAGGCGAACCAACGCTTAGCAGACTGCAGGAAACAACTGCTAGAAAGGCCGGCCCCCCTGGCCCCATGGTTGGTGAAATGATATTCCTCATTGGATAGTCAAACGATATGTGAATCTGAGCATCCCCATTGGTGACGAGGTTTGATTTGTACTCTGAGATTTGATTTGTAGCGAAGCGTCAAACGAGGGACAGAAGTTATGTACCCGTGGGTTTGGTTTGTACTCGTAGATTTGATTTGTAGCTGTAAACTTGTGAGTCACACATATAATTGAGTTCTGTGTGAACGTTTTTCACCACACAAACCGATAGATGTGCAAACCAGATGTGTAACTGAAAACAGTTTTTGTAACTACAAACCAGAGCCATTTAGAGAGAGAGAGAGTTGCGTCAACGGAAGTTCAAAATGCTTTATCATCACTCATTTAGATAGTTCCAGGAAGTGGGGGCGGGCTATTTGAATCGGATTTGAAAGCGTAAATATAAAGATAGAATTGCGATTTCTGGTAATTACTAATCAATAAATGTATGGATGTACAATATTTATAGAGCATGTTTATATAGTTACATCAATGATTTGGTCTTTTTAAGAATTCGCTAATATTTGAGGATTACAGTAACATATGTTAACAACGTAACCTGCCTTGTTAACGTATGTAATGCTGCCTTGTTAACGTATGTAATGCTGCCTTGTTAACGTATGTAATGCTGCCTTGTTAACGTATGTAATGCTGCCTTGTTAACGTATGTAATGCTGCCTTGTTAACGTATGTAATGCTGCCTTGTTAACGTATGTAATGCTGCCTTGTTAACGTATATAATGCTGCCTTGTTAACGTATATAATGCTGGTTAAAGAGCGTGTTGCTGTTTATTGCTTTGAGTTCTCGTATTTTTAATTAGGTCATTATGTCCTCTTGTAGTCAAGAGCAATCACACTGTAATGTGTATTGATATAATTAGAGCGAG
>JACYXH010000203.1:1370000-1392500 GCA_026745465.1 Lota lota
GCAAACAATATTGCAGTAGATCTTTTTTCAGTAAAACGTGTATTCACTTCACCAATTCCCAACCTGTTTGATAAACAGTTTAACAACAAAAGCAAATCGCCCAGCTTTCTTTCTTTTTACCTGTAGTGTTCTTAAAGTCCTTACGTGTTAATCGATCAGGGTTAGCGGGCTGTAAAATGGTCCTGTGAAGCCCTTTTAGAGTGTTACTGTGATGATGGCTATACAAATAAAATAGACTTGACTTAATCGCTTCTGTAGCGCAGCACACATCTTTAATAACTGTAATTAAAGTCATTTCTCTCATTGTCTCTCTCTGTCTCTCGCTGTCTCTCTCTCTCTCTCACTCTGTCTCTCTCTCTATCGCTCTGTCTCACTCTGTCCCTCTCCCTTTCGCTCGCTCTCTGTCTCTCTCGCTATCTCTTGCTGTCTCTGAAGCACTGCCTGACTGCTTTTGGGGGAATCATCGCGATCCCCCTGATCCTGTCCCAGGGGCTGTGCCTGCAACACGACAGCCTGACCCAGAGTCACCTCATCAGCACCATCTTCCTGGTGTCAGGGGTCTGCACGCTGCTCCAGGTCACCTTCGGGGTCAGGTGAGGGTCAAATACACTCTCTCTCTCTTTGAAATAATAGAATACTGTATATATTAGGTGATGCTTTTGGATGAAAAGTATTACTTTTTGGTAACTTCTTGACGGCAAAGTATTTGATTTAATAGAGCATGATCATGGAAGGACACAGGCAGAAGTGTACCACGCACCTTTCTTCATTATTCAAGCGGTTTCGTTGGCCATAAATGTGGAGCGTGACACGGTGTGATCTCCAGCTTCCACTCATGACCTCATTAGTCCTGGCTGCCGTGATTACCTTGCCAGGTCAACAAGAGCCCAGAACAAAATAACATTGCGTTTTCACCATAATGTCGCTCATGGTCTCACATAAAAATCTTGTATACGAAACGATTCAATCCAATCTTATCCAAATCGATGTAATAAAAACAATAAAAAACACTAATGTTCTTTATACAACCCTATTAGCTAGATAAGCTATGACCAGCAGCCAGGGCAGCAGCACGCCCGATGACAAATCAGTGAGGATGACACTCGTAAACACTTATCTTTCATATGCACTCTGACAGGTCGCATGTGTAACACTGGGAACCTAAACCACAGTGGCTTTGATTTGGAGTGAAAGACTAGCATGCTCTGTTGTAGCTGTCCACCAAACAGGTATCCTGCGCTGCTTTAACTTGGCTCGATATTTGTGTCACAGAAGGCTTACGTTCCAATCTTAATATGTTGAGAATTGAGCTCTTGCTAAACCCACATTCTGTTGGCTTAGCACCACCAGTGGTTTCAACATCATACTGGTCAGCAGGCAGGGAAAACAATAGATGTGTTCAAAGTCACACTCTTTTAGAGAAACCTGAACTACAACAAATACTTTGCCCAATTTCCCAAATTAATTTAAGTAGTAAATAAGTAACCCCCCTTATCCTATATCAATGCAGCTTCCACTTCCGGTCCAAGCTTCCTAGCTTCCTCCCCATGCGTCCTAGCTTCCTCCCCATGCGTCCTAGCTTCCTCCCCATGCGTCCTAGCTTCCTCCCCATGCGTCTGGCTAAAACGCTGTCTGCTCTTGGATTTCATGATTCAATTCAACACCAGGGAGAATGAGTTCTACAAAGGTCCTTACCCTGAGCCATCGTATTATGGTTTTGACTCCATGACTTCTGATGAAAAGGATAAATTCATCACTCAACGTCCAGAGGGAGTTGCGTCGTTACGGGGTCAACGACGTGGTGATCCTGCACGAAGCATGTGGAATCTACCGAGACACTTTTATTGAGTGTGCAGGTTTAGATCCTTTTGCATACACCACTCTGGCATTGGCGTGTATGGCTGTCTACAAGACATTGTTTTTACTAGAAAACACATTAGCATTGACATATGACGGTGTCTATGTGAAGCAGCACAAGACGTACTCTAATGTATCCATACAGTGGCTCCAATATCTTTCTCATATCCATAACTTCACCAGATTCACCATGCTCTCAATCATGGCAAAGTTCAATATGGCCCCTTTTTCCTAGATGGATATGCATCGAGTACACACACAGCCTATGCATTTGCAGGATGTTTTTATCATGGTTGTGAACAATGTTACCAATCGACTCATGTGAATCCTGTCACAAAGACCACCTATGGTGAGATGAGAAGGCAGTTTCTGTTCAAAGTCTCTGCCCTCAAAAGAGATCACGGCTTAAGTGTTGTTGTCATTTGGGAATGCGAGTGGGGTAAACAGAAAAAGTCTAATGTTGAGTTGCAGACATTTTTGTAGACCCTGAAGCTCCAGAGTAGGAAGTAGGATCAATCCTCGTGATTCTCTCTATGAATCATCAGCATCACCCTAACCAGTCAGCACAAAATATTGCAGAAACAAAAAAAGGACATCAGGCTATTGGCAAGCAAGAATGTGTTGATTTCACCTAGATGTATGATGGATAGATCAGCCTACCGGTTGCTAAAGTCCACTGGGTAGACTGGTAGACTGATCTATCCAGCATACATCTAGGTGGACACTCCCACTTGTGACTCATTGTAATCTAGTGTATTCTTTTTATTGAGTGTTGTGATGTGGAGATGGAATGACGTGGTACACCAGGGTTTATTTTAAACGGACCTTCAGCACGTGATTAGAGTCATGATCTGTTTCTTTCCTCATGGGATTCAAATTAACGCTAGCTTGGCCGTCTGCAGGACATCTACAAGAGGACCGGCAGAGTCTAGGGTCCAGGAGACAGGGATATAAAGCTGTAATGTTAGAAGGCTTTTAAAAGCCCCTTATCCTCCCCTAGATACCCCAGAACGCATTATCATGTTCACTGAATTATACATACTGTCCAATATTAGCCTGGTACTGTCCAACATTAGCCTGGTACTGTCCAACATTAGCCTGGTACTGTCCAACATTAGCCTGGTACTGTCCAACATTAGCCTGGTACTGTCCAACAGTAGCCTGGTTGTCCTGCTGGTCTATCGGGTCAATGGGTTTTTAACACGAAAACGTCTGTATGACTGAATAATTATTTAGATTATTTAGATGAGGAAAAACACAAATAACGAGACAAGAGAGAGGGGCCAGGCCTGCCCGCTTACAGTGACCAGGGCCGGCTCCAGACTACAGGGGGCCCTAGGCAGGACTTTATTTGGGGGCCCCCCTTACCTTGCCTGGAGCCGAGAAGTATGAAATAAAAAGCAAGAGGGAGATAGGAGAGATAGAGAGAGAGACTAGCCAAGGAAGAGAGGAGTTTCTCAAAGAGTCTGAGTCACAGGTCTGGTGGTTGAGATTTGTAATGTTTGTGGTGCCAGAAGATTGTCACAGCTTAGAGTCATAGAGAGTATAAACTATACTGGAGTGGGAGCCCAACCAGTCTGGGTTTTAAGGCCATTACTAATATTTCCAGATTGAAGCTCCAATTTTTGCCAAGATATAATTACAATCAATACATGAATATCGATTTTTATAGAATGGAATTGCTGTCATGTTTCACGCAAAGTACTATGCACAATGTAACCGTATATTACATCAAAATTCCCTATAAACAACTACAAAGCATTCTTTCAATTGACCTTTGAGTGCAAACCACCACCAGAGGGCGACATAACTCCTTTAGAATTGAACTTGAATCCACCTGCGGCTGTCGCCAGCTCAGGCAAGCTTTTCTGCAAAAATACTGAAATTGGCTTCGCGGGGTCCTTTGCAATTGCGTATTCAGCTGTCTCTGTCAGTGCTGGTCGGTGCTGACAGTGACTAAAGCTACACGCAAAATAAACAGACAAATAAATCATGCTAAGTTAAAGTTAAAGTTTTATTTGTCACATACAAAGTCACACAATTACTGCTAGCAGTGAAATGCTTACTTTGCCTGCTCCTTCGACTGTGCTTAGACAATACATTATTAAAATAGACAATAATAGACAAAAAAATAAGTATAAGAGTGAACAGTTGAAAAAAAGTATTAGTATATATAAATAGAGCAAAATAAATCGAAGGTTTATATATGTGTACAGATGAGGCTGTGCATGAAACAGTATTGACTGTACAGTGCATGATGTAGCGGTGAAACAGTACTGACTGTACAGTGTATGATGTAGCGGTGAAACAGTACTGACTGTACAATGCATGATGTAGCGGTGAAACAGTACTGACTGTACAGTGTATGATGTAGCGGTGAAACAGTACTGACTGTACAGTGCATGATGTAGCGGTGACACAGTATTGACTGTACAGTGCATGATGTAGCGGTGACACAGTATTGACTGTACAGTGCATGATGTAGTGGTGACACAGTATTGACTGTACAGTGCATGATGTAGTGGTGACACAGTATTGACTGTACAGTGCATGATGTAGCGGTGAAACAGTATTGACTGTACAGTGCGTGATGTAGTGGTGACACAGTATTGACTGTACAGTGCGTGATGTAGTGGTGACACAGTATTGACTGTACAGTGCATAATGTAGTGGTGACACAGTATTGACTGTACAGTGCATGATGTAGTGGTGACACAGTATTGACTGTACAGTGCATGATGTAGCGGTGACACAGTATTGACTGTACAGTGCATGATGTAGCGGTGACACAGTATTGACTGTACAGTGCATGATGTAGCGGTGACAGTGACGGTGAGCAGCATTTCACTCAGAGTTAGCTAGAGTCTGTTATGAGAGTCCACTGAAGGCATGTTAGCATTCTCAATGTTGTGGTTTGTAGGAATTCAACTATTAAGACTTAGTCATTTGAAAATGTTACCAAAATATTTAATTGTAGACGATTTGGATAAATTGTTTACGACGACTTTGCCATGTTTTAATGCATTTGAAATCTGCAGTCTTTGATGTATATATCATTTCTGGCCCTAAGTTTCAACGTGAAATAATGGGTACTCTATATGGTCAGGCAAGGACTCAATTCATTCACATCTTCAGGTAACCTAGGTGGTTGTTTAAGGGGCAAGCGGAGAGGTATTCCTCTTTGGTTCTCAGGTTAGTTCTTCCTTCCCTCCCTCCTTGCTTCCTTACTCCCTCCTGCCTCCCTCTTGCCCCTCCCTTCCTCCATCCTCCCTCCCTCCACCTGGCTGACCTCTCACCTTTGGCCTTACACTCAGGTTGCCTATTCTCCAGGGCGGTACCTTCACCCTGCTGGCTCCGTCCATGGCCATGCTGTCCATGCCCGAGTGGACGTGTCCCGCCTGGACTCAGAACGCCAGCCTGGTCAACACCTCCTCTCCAGTCTTCATCGAAGTGTGGCAGAGCCGGATGAGAGCAGTAAGAGAAGTTTAGGACCAGGCTGAACCTCAAGAAGCACAAATACTTCTGCGTATAAAACAATTGTTCAAAACTGATTTACTGATACGTAAAACATGTAAGTGGTTAAATATTAACAATAATATGTGAAAAAGTGCCGTGTCTGAAGAGTCGCTATCTATCGCTGGATGACGTAACACCATGGGGATGGAGCCTACGGCCCACAGATGAAAGACCCTGCATTTGCAGTATTATAAGTTATGTGTGTTATGTGTTATGTGTGCATATCACCAGTGTGTTATGGGTGTCAGTGGCGACACCCAGTTCATAACACCAGTATTATGAGTTATGTGTGTTATGTGTTATGTGTGAATAACACCAGTGTGTTATGGGTGTCGGTGGCGACAGTGTTGAGACTATAGGAAGAATTACCGCTTAACGCCGTTCCATTTGGCGCCACGCTATTCATGCAGTACGAAATCTTTGAGATTGCCACACGAAGACGCTGACAGAGTTGAAGAAGTGACCTTGTGCTGAAATCGTAACACGTTTGACTCAGTTGCAGGGCTCCATCATGGTGGGGTCCCTCCTCCAAGTGGTGGTGGGGTTCTCAGGCCTCATCGGCCTCTTCATGCGTTTCATCGGCCCGCTGACCATCGCCCCCACCATCGCTCTGATCGGGCTGTCCCTGTTTGACTCGGCTGGGGCCAACGCCGGCAACCATTGGGGCATCTCCTCCATGTGGGTGAACCTGCCTGATTCCATGTTGAGGGACACAGTTTCTACAGTACAGCTGAGAGACGCCCTCTCATAGGAAGCGCTTCTCTGCATAATAAAGCACTAAGCTAAAGTAGAGTCATTAGTCAATTAAATACTGCCTAATATTTAAAACGAATTCATTACATTAATTAAACATTCATGTCACTTTTCTACTGCAGCTGTTTACGCCATTATTGAAGATAGAAAGGTTCTCGAGAACAAAACGCGCCTGTCCACTAGTCAATCCATCCAGGGAATATGACTGTTTGAAACGTTGTATTCTGGTCTTTCTTGTGCTCCACGACAGCTGTCATGACATAGTTGACTACTTATCATCAAACGATGCTGATTCTCACTAGCGCTTTGTTCTGTTTGAGCATGGAGCATGCAAATAAATGGAAGTATGAAGTATACTTCCATTTCTGACTGAACTGTAGCTACAACTCATGCCACTAGAGGGTGCTAAAGGGAAAACGTACAGATTGCAGTTTAAAAATTCCACAAATCAGTTAATGTTTGAGTTCTCTTCACAGAACAAAGAAAGAAACAAACCGCAAAAGTTTTCTCCTGTGTAAAATAACGTTGAAATGCATTTTTCCCTATTTGCTGTGTGTTTTAACCTCTCTCTCTTCCATCCACTCAGGACCACGGCGTTGATCATCTTGTTCTCCCAGTACCTCCGCAGGATCGCGGTGCCTTTCCCCACGTACAGCCAGCACAAGAAACTGCACACCACCCGCATCTACGTCTTCCAGATCCTCCCTGTAAGTCATGCCTCCGTTTGCTAGTGCTAAATCCCAGTATGTACGCAAAAAGGTTTTCTACACACTTCTCCAGCATGCATTAGCTTTTACACATTATATCACCTCATAATATGCACTGAGGCTTTCCAAATGTTAATGAAAAATAAATAAAATATCTGCACAAAAACATTGAACTTCGAACTCGAATCTCCATCCATTAATCCATCCAATGGCTACACTATTTATCGATACTATGCTACAACAGATTAAAAGAATGGACATATATGTATGAATATGGATAGTATATTAACATCGATAACTAATCCACATTATAAGTGAAGAATGGCGTGTTCCTCCTCGCAGGTTCTGCTGGGCATCGCGGTGTCATGGCTCACCTGCTACATCCTAACAGTCTGTGATGTGCTGCCCTCCGATCCCAACACCTACGGCTACCTGGCCCGCACCGACATCAAAGGAGACGTCGTCAGCCAGGCTTCCTGGATCATGTTCCCCTACCCGGGTGGGAACCCCGGGGAGACCCTCCTCCTGCATCACTAGAAACCAACCCACCAATCAGTGGCTTCCAGATGGAAGTGGGCGATGGAAATCGAAATAGTTAATCCAGTGTTGTACAGTGAATTGTAATCCTGTATCAGGGGACATTATTATTATTATTATTACTTTTACTCCACTGCATTCAAACGTATCTTTTGGGACCCACCCACAGCGCCCAAGTTTGATACTTTTGACAACAAGAGAAAGACTCATATAGCTCATTTAGCGCTCATATGGTTATCTTCATGAGTAAAACACCTTGAGACTTAATCATTTATATGAATAAGTTACCCGCTGGAGGCTACAGGTATATTTTACGTCAAGTATTTTAGCAGGTGTAGAAGTTTAAGTAAATCAGAAGTTTTTTTGTGCTATATAAGTACTCTTCTCCACATGGAGAAGAGCCTCAGGTCAGCGTGTCACACTGACCTGAGGTCAGCGTGTCACGCTGGGGTCCACACAGAGAAGAGGCTCAGCTGACCTGAGCCCCTTCTCTGTGTGGACCCCAGGTCAGTGGGGGATCCCCACCGTGAGCCTGGCAGGGGTGTTTGGCATCATGGCCGGGGTCATCTCCTCCATGATAGAGTCGGTGGGGGACTACCACGCCTGTGCCAGACTATCCGGGGCCCCCCCCCCGCCCACACATGCCATCAACAGGGGCATCGGCATGGAGGGACTGGGCTGCCTGCTGGCGGGGGCCTGGGGCACCGGAAACGGCACCACCTCATACAGCGAGAATGTGGGGGCCCTTGGAATAACTAAGGTGAACGGACCTCCTTGTTCCCCTTTTATGAGGAGCTTTTGATACGTCTTGAAATTGAAATCACGTTCGGTCTTTGTGTGATTTTGTCGATGTTGTTTTCAGCTGAAACCTTTGGGATTCAACCCCCTATGTCTGACTCAAACAGTAAGGGGTTAGGCCTCTTACTTATCTCTGATGAACCCTTACCTGCTCCTTCATAACCAGGATCTTAATTCACCCTCAAATAGTTGAATAGTGCTAAGTAGCATTCATAAAACAAAGGTGAACACCAGTTCATGATGTTGCCTTAAAGTTGCAATGTGTGGTATTGAGCCCCTCCCAGTGAGTAGGCGGTAGACTGGAGTTCTGTCCTCTGACTGGCTGTGCAGCTGAGTGATGCTAACTAGCGTAGCTCGGCTGGCTGGGTGGCATGAGTGGGAGGGGTTAAGTGTGAGTGGGAGGGGTTAAGTATGAGTGGGAGGGGTTAAGGGTGAGTGGGAGGGGTTTAGGAGTCTTGATAGTTCGATCTTTGTCAACAAAGAGAGAGCTACGGGCTGACCAGCATTTTTTATTTGTAGAACATATCAGTTATGGGATTTTATTTTATTGATAACAATTGAAATCACTATCGATCAGCATTGACTGCAGAACTGTCCAGGTTATTTTAAGCTAGGAGCTTGTTGAAATGTTACACATTGCGACTTTAAAGTGCTGGTATTGTAAGCAAGCCTTTTCCAATGTGTTTATTGCAGGTGGGCAGTCGCATGGTGATCGTGGCGAGTGGCTTCCTGATGGTGGCCATGGGGGTGTTTGGTAAAGTCGGCGCTATCTTCACCACCATCCCCACGCCCGTGGTGGGGGGAATGTTCATAGTCATGTTTGGAGTGATTTCCGCAGCTGGGGTTTCTAATCTTCAGGTGAGTGCAGTTAAACGGTCTGCAGCGACAATACAAAGATGGATCACACCGCGTGCACCGTGAAATGATGCCGTTCAAAGTATTCCTGACATGGGATTCTCCCGTTTCTGTTTGTCAGTACACAGACATGAATTCTTCCAGAAACATCTTCATCTTTGGCTTCTCCATGTTCTCCGGCCTTGTCATTCCAAACTGGATCATGAAGAACCCCACCGCCATAGCGACTGGTGCGTTGGCTTCAAATGTTGCCAGCTACACTGGAGTTCTGTTTTGTTTTTGCATACTTATTACCCTATGATGACGGAGATAAAGTAGTTCCTACACAGACCATAACAGTGGGTGTTAAGGAGGTCTCTCATGTGTCTTATTACCGGTAAAACCCCTATGATGACGGAGATAAAGTAGTTCCTACACAGACCATAACAGTGGGTGTTAAGGAGGTCTCTCATGTGTCTTATTACCGGTAAAACCCCTATGATGACGGAGATAAAGTAGTTCCTACACAGACCATAACAGTGGGTGTTAAGGAGGTCTCTCATGTGCTTCCATGTGGAGGTGTGGTGGAGTTGGACCAGGTGGTGCAGGTGCTGCTGACCACCAGCATGTTTGTTGGAGGCTTCTTTGGGTTCTTTCTGGACAACACCATCCCAGGTAACTTTTTATACTCCTCAGTTCGCCTAAATGAGGTAAAGGCCTTGATATTCATAATACAATCACAGACGTTTGTTTGAACCTGCAAATCACAGCTGTGCAGTCTTGGAGACTGGAGGGGGTGGGGGGGGGGGTGTACAAAATAACTGACAAACAAAAGACAGCTGAGAAGAAATGCGTTTCTTTTTGCCGGTTCTTTAACCCAAATCAGCGTTGCTGTTTGCTGCATTTCAAATCAAAGCAGGTTTAAATCTCGTAAAGGCCCAACCACAACAAGGTGTGTTTCCGTCAGGGTCCGAGGTGGAGCGAGGCATTGTGAAGTGGAACCAGGTCCACCAGGACTCCGGCAGCTCCCTGGAGAGCGACCAGGTGTATGACCTCCCGTTCGGCATCAGCTCCTGCTTGCAGACGTCCTCCTGGACCCGCTACATTCCCTTCTGCCCTCCCAGGAGACCAGGCCTCCTGGGCGGCTACAATGCCAACGTTAACTCCATGGACGTCCAATATCTCTCTGAGGACCAGCCCTCCTCTCACGTCATCGTAGCGACCACCTCCATGTAGCTGTCGCACGCTAACTTGTGCACAGGGTGTGACAGGGCTTTGGGGTCTCACTTGACAAACGATCAAGTGAGACCCCAAACGTTACCAAATGGTACCGAGGACACTGATTGTACATTTTATATGGACATTTCTTTTTCATACTCGATTGATTATGTATGGGATTGTGTAACGTTGAGGTATGTTATGTGTCTTGTTGCATAATAGTCTGCTGTAATCACAGGGAGCTAATTACAAATCTTTGATAAGCCTTTCTTATCACCTTTTGCCAAAAAGTTACTTTTGTTTTATTCAGACTGCTCATTACAATTGTATAAAGCATCTCATTTGTATTCATTGAGCTTTCGTGTTCTGACGAGTTTATGGAGAAGGTGAAGAGAGGCTGGATCCATTTCCTTCGTTTTTATTCAAAAATCGTCATTTTCTTCTAAATTGCCCATGCTGGAAATAACATTTTCTCTTCATCCAGACTAAGAGGATGCTCTAAGATAATGTACTAGCCTATGAAGAATGTTTTGCCAGGACCTCCAACGCCCTGTAGGCCTACTGTTACCCCTCACCGCGCCTCTCTCAGATCCTCCTTGATGGCTCTGAACAGGCTGACCAAGGACTCGGCCCACGCGCCTCTTTGATGCTCCGAGGTGGAAGCCATCACGTGTTGGGCCGTGTACACCATGGTCAGCAGCATACGCTCGAAATCCCCCTGGCCCAGGGGCCCGACGCGGCCCCGGAGCCTGGAGGTCAGCCTGCGTATGTCCGCCAGCTCCCTGGGGACGGCGTCGCTGCAGAGCACCTCCAGCGCCCGCGCCTTCTGCAGAGAGGCCAGCTCTGCGTCTCTCAGCCACAGCCCGCGGTGGTCAAAGTGTAGGCCTGACAGCAGGATCTGAAGTAAGGGATTAGGAAACCATCATGAGAGGTCACCCGGTGCTTTAGAGGTGCTGTGGGAACCATGTGAGTGTCATTTGTCTGTATGTCGACTGTCTGTACATTGAGACCGGTTCAGCTTTAGACCACTCATCTCTTCCCTGAAAAACCTTACTCTCTTCTGCTCTTTGCTGCTCTCTCTCTCTCTCTCTCTCTCTCTCTCTCTCTCTACAACTCTCAAACCTTGCCTTACGACAGCTTTAAGTCTCGTAGTCACTTATTAAAAACAAGAATGAGTACAGTAAGAAAACCTCTCACCTCGAACAGTAGATCCACGTCGTGTACAGACTTGTGGAAAATAGGGTTTTGCGTTTTTGACAATCCTCTCTTCATTCTCACCGGAAACAGGGCTGATGGGAAATGCATGTGGAAAGATGCAGATACAAATAATAGTTTTACAATATATTTTATATAATTATTATTGTAATGTGATTACTAGTTTTCTGTGTTATTGTGTGCATTTATGTATTGTTAGGATTCATTATATAGATTCAAGTTCAGAAAGAAAACCTTCATTAACCACACGCTGTGTTGAGCACACACAGGTGAAGACACTAAGCTGTTGGGATCAGAAGACCCTAACAGCCCAGAGCCATTCCTGCTGTAGCTACTGGCTCCCCAAGCCCGGTCCAGGCATCTGCTTCAGTTCAAACATTGGAGTCTGTGACCTGCCCACAGTGAGTCAAGACGGGATTTTACTTCTGATGTTAAAAGTCATGGGGTGGGGGGCCTCAATAGGGCCTCAGTGAAAGTTGGCATTGGTGCATCAACACGTGATAGTACATAGCACGTAGCATGTTTAATAATGGTGTTACAGTATGTAGCACGTAGCGTGTTTAATAATGGTGTTACAGTATGTAGCACGTAGCGTGTTTAATAATGGTGTTACAGTATATAGCACGTAGCGTGTTTAATAATGGTGTTACAGTATGTAGCACGTAGCGTGTTTAATAATGGTGTTACAGTATGTAGCATGTAGCGTGTTTAATAATGGTGTTACAGTATGTAGCATGTAGCGTGTTTAATAATGGTGTTACAGTATGTAGCACGTAGCGTGTTTAATAATGGTGTTACAGTATGTAGCACGTAGCGTGTTTAATAATGGTGTTACAGTATATAGCATGTAGCGTGTTTAATAATGGTGTTACAGTATATAGCATGTAGCGTGTTTAATAATGGTGTTACAGTATATAGCATGTAGCGTGTTTAATAATGGTGTTACAGTATATAGCATGTAGCGTGTTTAATAATGGTGTTACAGTATGTAGCACGTAGCGTGTTTAATAATGGTGTTACAGTATATAGCATGTAGCGTGTTTAATAATGGTGTTACAGTATATAGCATGTAGCGTGTTTAATAATGGTGTTACAGTATGTAGCACGTAGCGTGTTTAATAATGGTGTTACAGTATATAACATGTAGCGTGTTTAATAATGGTGTTACAGTATGTAGCACGTAGCGTGTTTAATAATGGTGTTACAGTATATAGCATGTAGCGTGTTTAATAATGGTGTTACAGTATATAGCATGTAGCGTGTTTAATAATGGTGTTACAGTAAATAGCACGTAGCGTGTTTAATAATGGTGTTACAGTATATAGCGTGTTTAATAATGGTGTTACAGTATATAGCATGTAGCGTGTTTAATAATGGTGTTACAGTATATAGCATGTAGCGTGTTTAATAATGGTGTTACAGTATATAGCATGTAGCGTGTTTAATAATGGTGTTACAGTATATAGCATGTAGCGTGTTTAATAATGGTGTTACAGTATATAGCACGTAGCGTGTTTAATAATGGTGTTACAGTATGTAGCACGTAGCGTGTTTAATAATGGTGTTACAGTATGTAGCACGTAGCGTGTTTAATAATGGTGTTACAGTATGTAGCATGTAGCGTGTTTAATAATGGTGTTACAGTATATAGCACGTAGCGTGTTTAATAATGGTGTTACAGTATGTAGCACGTAGCGTGTTTAATAATGGTGTTACAGTATGTAGCACGTAACGTGTTTAATAATGGTGTTACAGTATGTAGCATGTAGCGTGTTTAATAATGGTGTTACAGTATATAGCATGTAGCGTGTTTAATAATGGTGTTACAGTATATAGCATGTAGCGTGTTTAATAATGGTGTTACAGTATATAGCATGTATCGTGTTTAATAATGGTGTTACAGTATATAGCATGTATCGTGTTTAATAATGGTGTTACAGTATGTAGCACGTAGCGTGTTTAATAATGGTGTTACAGTATATAGCACGTAGCGTGTTTAATAATGGTGTTACAGGCTGTAGCATGCAGCGTGTTTAATAATGGTGTTACAGTATATAGCATGTAGCGTGTTTAATAATGGTGTTACAGTATATAGCACGTAGCATGTTTAATAATGGTGTTACAGTATATAGCACGTAGCGTGTTTAATAAAGGTGTTACAGTATATAGCACGTAGCGTGTTTAATAATGGTGTTACAGGCTGTAGCACGTAGCGTGTTTAATAATGGTGTTACAGTATGTAGCACGTAGCATGTTTAATAATGGTGTTACAGTATATAGCATGTAGCGTGTTTAATAATGGTGTTACAGTATATAGCACGTAGCTTGTTTAATAATGGTGTTACAGTATATAGCACGTAGCATGTTTAATAATGGTGTTACAGTATGTAGCACGTAGCGTGTTTAATAATGGTGTTACAGTATATAGCATGTAGCGTGTTTAATAATGGTGTTACAGTATATAGCACGTAGCGTGTTTAATAATGGTGTTACAGTATATAGCATGTAGCGTGTTTAATAATGGTGTTACAGTATATAGCACGTAGCGTGTTTAATAATGGTGTTACAGGCTGTAGCACGTAGCATGTTTAATAATGGTGTTACAGTATATAGCACGTAGCGTGTAGGAGATGGGATAAGGTAGGATCTTGCTGAACTACTTCCGGGAGTCTTCGTCTTTACGTTGTGGATCACAGCATGGGTCACATTAAACAACACGTTATGCCCAGGTTATAGTGTTATAGTGCTAACCCTAGCACACATGAAGACAAGCCAACAAGGCGACTCCTGAGCAATGCGGTCATTGTACAGAGATACAGTAGATGCCACTTATTGGCTTTGGAATATAGACTGAGAGAAGGCCATGAATTGTATCGTTTAACCATTTCCATTCTCTTACTTCCTGTGAGCTGTGTACGTCAGTTAGCAGTCCTCGTGCCGAGGAGAACAAGACCATGACACGAAGTAGAACAACAAAGACAAGGAGAATAAATATGGAGGTTTTTTTTAGAGAAAGAATCTGATATTGGTCCCTTTGAAGAATGCCATGAAGTCCTCTCTCGTCAACATGCCCATTAAGCACCCGTACGCCTGGGCACCAGCTTATTTGGAATATATGAATAGCGTGTGGCGCATGTCGGCATAAGCAGCGCACATGAAAGAAAGATGGCCAGTTCACAGGCTATTGTTTCCACTTAACGTCCAAAGACTTCAGTGCGTCCGCCTTCATCTCCCACAGTCACGTGGCACGGTTGCTTGCCAGCTGGTTTTACTAACGTGTGTCAAATGTGGAGTGTTTACGGCCGTTTTATGCGCTTTGAAGGTTTGATGTCACAAAGAAAGGCAGCCATATGGCAAAACGATGGACCACAGAACACAGACAGGCAGGCAAGACAGACAGCCAGACACACAGACCAGCAGACAGGCTCATTTAGGCCATCTATACACTAATAATAGGCATGCACCACACCACAGTCACACTCAGCTACACATCACTAAACTACACTGCACTGCCATAGTGCACTACCCCACAATAAACTACAATACACAACACTACACCGAGTGCGCTACAATACACACCACTTCACTACACTGAACTGCACTGGCCTGCATGGCACTAGTCAATTAATTGGTGTTCCACTACGCAGGCTTTTCTCTAGGTCAGGGGTCGAGACCTTTTCAATAACATTTAAACTACTAGAAATTGATCTTAGAAGAGCCAAAGAAGAGTTAACGCTATTATGCAACTTTTTATGGGGGAATATAAATTCACTGCAAATCATACATTACAATTTATGCTGGAAAGAACGATACTTTGTCGTATTCCTTTTCAGATCTTTTGTAGATTCCTGTATAATGCTAAATAGATGATGCATTAGACCTCGAAATGATCCTAGCTTTGTGACTTTTGTACCCCACAAAGACAGCTATACATTGTTATTTTGTGTAAAATCTTTGATAAAACAGACATCCATACTGTCAGGCTCTCTTCAGACGTACCTTTGTTGCGTTGATGCATGGCAGCCATGTTGAAGCCGCAGTGAAACAGAAGAATAACCAACGTCCACGACTGCATTGTGGAGCAGGACTCATGCAGTAGCTCACAGGTAAAAGAGGCAGGACCACCTCACCAAAGAGCTGTGGCCCCCAACCACATCCCCCTGAAACACCCATCTGAACTGGACGTTTGTCTCTGACAAAATCACACGCTTCACACTTTTTCCTAGTCTCCCCCACCCTACCTCCATACCCCCCCCCCCCCCCCCCCCCCCCCGGGCCAGACATACAGCCCTCGCAGAGCTTCCAGCTGGTCCCACTCAGCTTCCAGAGACTGGCTCCTATACTGTTGTATTTCATCATGGCGTCACGGTCCTAAACATTGACATTAGCCTCGTCATCATCGCCAGCTTTGATTTTTGACTTCTCTTTTGTTGACGTGGGAGGCCTCATCTTATACACAAATGCTGACAGCAGCAAAAAACAGCTGTCCAATCAAAGCGTGTTCGTCTGTGGTTCATTTAGACAGCACTGATGCAGTAGGAGACAAAGGGACCTACAGCCTGTAGATTGTGTGTGTTATGTCAATAAAACATTACGTGTGCCAATCACAGCCAAACACTTTCCCCTGCATAAAACTCTGGGGAGTTGGAAAAGTGATGCACTTGGCATGGTCCAGTTATTGTGAGTAAAGTTTCAGCAGCACAGCACAAGTTGTTACGCACAAAGTAGGCCTAGCGATGTTGTTGGAGCAAAGGACCAGGCTTGTTAAATGAACAGCGCCTGGTCCTTTTCGGGAACGGTCGGTCAGGTATATTAATAACAAGGGCATAAAAACAGGGAGAATATCTACAGTGGACGGAGTTACAGGCATCAACACATGCACAACAGTTACAGTGATCTGAAACTCACTACTTATGGAGAGAGCACCAATATGTTATTTATATATAGTAAATGTTCTGTTTTAAGAGTGAGTTCCATATGTCCTTTCACACTTTTCACCCACTAGACTCTTGTGTGAGACAAGTGTGAGACTATTCTGCAAACGCTTCTTGTATGACCCACCCAGTTCCTGTTTAAATTGCCTCTGGGCTACGCTGCTGGATCTTTTAATAGCAATAGTCATCCATGACCTCCAGCATTCACAATGTTTCTTGAATCATCATCTTTTCTTCATTTTTTGATTTAGATAACCAGATCTTGTTTTCTTGTTTTCTCTTTCTTTCTTTTTGAAAATGCATGTCAGATGATAAACACTGATACCACTTGATGAACAACACCCATTCAATTTTTAATTTGTATTTTATTTGCCCTCTATAATTTAATATGATACTCTTAACTAGCACTGTTTTTTTTAAAGTTGAATACATTGACCAATAGATGGAGAGAAGCTGTCATATATAATTTCATCTATAATCTAGTTGATTCAGATTTTGGTCATTTGAACCATGATCGAACAACCTTGTGGACTAGCCTAGCTGCATCCCTCATGCCTAGAGAGATGTCATTCTGAACTTACTTACTCAAGAACAGGAGATCACACATCAGAACTCAATGTTCCTTAAAATATCAATCCATGGTTCCCCCTGAGGGAATTATAATACATATCATTCACAAATTATAACGTGTATTACATGCATACAAAGAATGGGGGGTAACATGTGGCTACACTTGAGGTACACATTACAACACCTGGCAAAACGAACATACAGTACACTGCCCCCACCTTTTACTGCCCCCACCTTACACTGCCCCCACCTTACACTGCCTCCACCTTACACGGCCCCCACCTTACACTGCCCCCACCTTACACTGCCTCCACCTTACACTGCCTCCACCTTATACTGCCTCCACCTTATACTGCCCTCACCTTACACTGCCCCCACCTTACACTGCCCCCACCTTACACTGCCTCCACCTTACACTGCCCCCACCTTACACTGCCCCCACCTTATACTGCCCCCACCTTACACTGCCCCCACCTTACACTGGCCCCACCTTATACTGCCTCCACCTTACACTGCCCCCACCTTACACTGCCCCCACCTTACACTGCCTCCACCTTACACTGCCCCCACCTTATACTGCCTCCACCTTATACTGCCTCCACCTTATACTGCCCCCACCTTATACTGCCCCCACCTTACACTGCCTCCACCTTACACTGCCCCCACCTTATACTGCCTCCACCTTATACTGCCTCCACCTTACACTGCCTCCACCTTACACTGCCCCCACCTTATACTGCCTCCACCTTACACTGCCCCCACCTTATACTGCCCTCACCTTACACTGCCCCCACCTTACACTGGCCCCACCTTACACTGCCTCCACCTTACACTGCCTCCACCTTACACTGCCTCCACCTTACACTGCCTCCACCTTACACTGCCTCCACCTTATACTGCCTCCACCTTACACTACCCCCACCTTACACTGCCTCCACCTTACACTGCCCCCACCTTATACTGCCCTCACCTTACACTGCCCCCACCTTACACTGGCCCCACCTTACACTGCCTCCACCTTACACTGCCTCCACCTTACACTGCCTCCACCTTATACTGCCTCCACCTTACACTACCCCCACCTTACACTGGCCCCACCTTACACTGCCTCCACCTTACACTGCCTCCACCTTACACTGCCTCCACCTTATACTGCCTCCACCTTACACTACCCCCACCTTACACTGCCTCCACCTTACACTGCCTCCACCTTACACTGCCTCCACCTTACACTGCCCCCACCTTATACTGCCTCCACCTTATACTGCCTCCACCTTATACTGCCCCCACCTTATACTGCCTCCACCTTACACTGCCCCCACCTTATACTGCCCCCACCTTACACTGCCTCCACCTTACACTGCCCCCACCTTATACTGCCTCCACCTTATACTGCCTCCACCTTATACTGCCTCCACCTTATACTGCCCCCACCTTACACTGCCTCCACCTTACACTGCCCCCACCTTATACTGCCTCCACCTTATACTGCCTCCACCTTATACTGCCCCCACCTTATACTGCCCCCACCTTACACTGCCTCCACCTTACACTGCCCCCACCTTATACTGCCTCCACCTTATACTGCCTCCACCTTACACTGCCTCCACCTTACACTGCCCCCACCTTATACTGCCTCCACCTTATACTGCCTCCACCTTATACTGCCTCCACCTTATACTGCCTCCACCTTATACTGCCTCCACCTTATAGCGCCCCCACCTACGCTTCAGTTACCATCAAAAGCAGAAGTCACCCAGCATGAGAAAGAGCAGCTCGACTGTTAACAGCTTGGCAGGGAACAGCCAGTCCAGTACCGTACGGACCGTAAGTTACCGTCCTAGTGGAATAAATGTTTCTCCGATAGTCTGCCCTGACCCTCACGAAGGAATTATTGGAGCAAATCAACTGGGCAGCTGTGACATTGGAATTTGTAGTTGTAGAAAATAGTCACGTGTGTATCAGTAAATCTGAAGTCACAGAGAAAAATGCTTTTGGATTTGCGAACTTCATCATACCCCCATTTCACTGAGCTACATGGTACCATAATATACTGAGCTACATGGTACCATCATGTACTGAGATATGATGGTACCATCATGTACTGAGCTACATGGTACCATAATATACTGAGCTACATGGTACCATCATGTACTGAGCTACATGGTACCATAATATACTGAGCTACATGGTACCATCATGTACTGAGCTACATGGTACCATAATATACTGAGCTACATGGTACCATCAAGTACTGAGATACATGGTACCATCATGTACTGAGCTACATGGTACCATCATGTACTGAGCTACATGGTACCATAATATACTGAGCTACATGGTACCATCATGTACTGAGCTACATGGTACCATAATATACTGAGCTACATGGTACCATCAAGTACTGAGATACATGGTACCATCATGTACTGAGCTACATGGTACCATCATGTACTGAGCTACATGGTACCATCATGTACTGAGCTACATGGTACCATCATGTACTGAGCTACATGGTACCATCATGTACTGAGCTACATGGTACCATCATGTACTGAGCTACATGGTACCATCATGTACTGAGATACATGGTACCATAATATACTGAGCTACATGGTAGCATCATGTACTGAGCTACATGGTACCATCATGCACTGAGATATGATGGTATGAGCATGTACTGAGCTACATGGTACCATCATGTACAGAGCTACATGGTACCATCATATACTGAGCTACATGGTACCATCATGTACTGAGCTACATGGTATTATCATGTACTGAGCTACATGGTAGCAACATGTACTGAGCTACATGGTACCATCATATACTAAGCTACATGGTACCATCATGTACTGAGCTACATGGTACCATCATGTACTGAGATATGATGGTATGAGCATGTGATGCAAAACTGAGAATGTGCGGAACTTGAGCCAGAAACCTGCATTGAGATTCGTAGCTGCAGATTCAAGCAGTTGTAGAAGTTGTTGACTTGTGTTCTAGAAAATGATCCACGATTATATTTTTGCATATACACCTGTAGATCTACAGGTGTGCAACTCTAATTGCAAGAGGTCACTCACTGATTTGTGGGATCCAGGTGTGTGATGGGTTTTGCATCGTATTCACTGCAGCAACTGAAGCAAAAATGTGAGCGTATGAGTTTCTTCATATGTATTGTGAGTGGAATGGGATTTCTGCACATGTAATGAATCATTTGAGAAGGTGTAGCAGTTTGTGTTGTGTTTGTGGGAGAGAGACAAATCTTCTAAGTTTGCAACTCCTAAATCCTTTTTCTCTGGTATTTCTGAACTACTGATACACACGTGTGACTATTTTCTACAACCACAATTTCCCCTTTCACTGGTGCTCAGTTGTTTTTCTCCCATAATACCTCATATGCCCTCGCCATCGTGTGTGTGCGCATGTGTGTGTCCAGAGGACACACACATGCGCACACACACGCGGAACTAAAGGCTGGAGGAGGGCAGTTATCCTGTGACTCCCTAACCCTGTGACTCCCTAACCCTGTGACTCCCTAACCTTGTGACTCCCTAACCCTGTGACTCCCTAACCCTGTGACTCCCTAACCTTGTGACTCCCTAACCCTGTGACTCCCTAACCCTGTGACTCCCTAACCTTGTGACTCCCTAACCCTGTGACTCCCTAACCCTGTGACTCCCTAACCCTGTGACTCCCTAACCCTGTGACTCCCTAACCCTGTGACTCCCTAACCTTGTGACTCCCTAACCCTGTGACTCCCTAACCCTGTGACTCCCTAACCTTGTGACTCCCTAACCCTGTGACTCCCTAACCCTGTGACTCCCTAACCTTGTGACTCCCTAGCCTTGTGACTCCCTAACCCTGTGACTCCCTAACCTTGTGATTCCCTAACCTTGTGACTCCCTAACCTTGTGACTCCCTAACCTTGTGACTCCCTAACCCTGTGACTCCCTAACCCTGTGACTCCCTAACCTTGTGACTCCCTAACCCTGTGACTCCCTAACCTTGTGACTCCCTAACCTTGTGACTCCCTAACCCTGTGACTCCCTAACCCTGTGACTCCCTAACCTTGTGACTCCCTAACCCTGTGACTCCCTAACCTTGTGACTCCCTAACCCTGTGACTCCCTAACCCTGTGACTCCCTAACCCTGTGACTCCCTAACCTTGTGACTCCCTAACCCTGTGACTCCCTAACCTTGTGACTCCCTAACCCTGTGACTCCCTAACCCTGACTCCCTAACCTTGTGATTCCCTAACCCTGTGACTCCCTAACCTTGTGACTCCCTAACCCTGTGACTCCCTAACCCTGTGACTCCCTAACCCTGTGACTCCCTAACCCTGTGACTCCCTAACCTTGTGACTCCCTAACCTTGTGACTCCCTAACCCTGTGACTCCCTAACCCTGTGACTCCCTAACCCTGTGACTCCCTAACCTTGTGACTCCCTAACCCTGTGACTCCCTAACCCTGTGACTCCCTAACCTTGTGACTCCCTAACCCTGTGACTCCCTAACCTTGTGACTCCCTAACCCTGTGACTCCCTAACCTTGTGACTCCCTAACCTTGTGACTCCCTAACCCTGTGACTCCCTAACCTTGTGACTCCCTAACCCTGTGACTCCCTAACCCTGTGACTCCCTAACCCTGTGACTCCCTAACCTTGTGACTCCCTAACCCTGTGACTCCCTAACCTTGTGACTCCCTAACCCTGTGACTCCCTAACCCAATTCAATCAGCAACAATGACGTGCAATGTCTTCGTCATCAACTGCTTGTAAAGCGATAGGCGTGCGTCTATTTCCATCATTGCTGGAATGGGCGTTCCCTCGTGCGTTCTGTCCTTAAACATCTGTGACACCAAATGAAGCGTTCATTGCTGTTGTTTCATATCTTCAGTACACACATCTCAAATGTTGTTAGCTTTTTGGTTGTTGTTGTTTTTGAGTTGAGAAATAGAGCGTAATGTGCCTCATGTGTTTATGGACAGCTACATGGTGGGGTCTCATCTGGTTTCATCAGGCTTTCTGCTCGACTGGTGTCTTCTGGAGCCAACATGCGTGTTGCCTCCCTTCTGTTCTCTTCTGGAGCTCCAGTGAACGGAAAGTTCAAGCTGCCCAAGACACAGTTAGTCATTATTTCTAACTACACCCGTTGCCTGTGTGCCCCATAAAAACACAGATACAGAAGTGTTGAAACAAGGGCATTGTTCTCTTGGTTGGCAGCTTTGTTGGCGGCCATATCCTGAAGCAAACTAAAGGTTACATGAGGGGAAGCTGAAATGACTGTAGATGAAAGAAGAGGTGGGTAGTGTGCAATGATGCCTAGTCCTACATCTTTGGCCTTGTTTTCTTTTATGGATGAAGGCTGTTCCTGTGGCTAAACCTTGGATGGGGCTAAACCTTGGATGGGGCTAAACCTTGGATGGGAGAGAGAGAGAGCGACAGAGAGAGAGAGTGAGAGAGAGAGAGAGAGAGAGAGAGAGAGAGAGAGAGAGAGCGACAGAGAGAGATAGAGAGAGAGTGAGAGAGAGAGAGAGAGCGAGAGAGAGAGCGAGAGA
>JACYXH010000203.1:1397500-1410000 GCA_026745465.1 Lota lota
TGTCCCAGATCTAAGATCTAAGCAGTCAACCTGAACTATTTATCTGAAAGGAGACACTTTTAACGTTTTTATGTATGTTTCCGAGGCAGTCACACAGGCGGGAGGTAGTATAGGTGACTCATGGCAGTCCAGGGTTAACAACAAGGGTAGGAGACACTGTGAAGAGCTCAGCAGCTCTGTAGACATGCAGCGCCAGAGGGACTGGACACAGCCGACGATGGCTGGAGGAATTCAAAGCAGTTCATCATTCAACATCCATAGACTAAGTAGTTCAATATTTTCACAAATATTTTCAAATGTTTCAAAGATACCACAACTATTTTTAAATATGAATATAGGAATCCATGCCAGGCCCTGAAACGTTTGGTAACGAAGATGCAAGGCTTGGTATTAGGTATAGAGTAGAGTATTTTTGTATTTTACTATTTAAGTTGGCCATTGCAAAATTACTGGCTCACAAAAACACAAATAAAATACCCAGCTGGAATATACTGTGCCTGAATGCATCCTTAATATGATGGGATGAGCACAAGCTAATCCAAATTGCCTCATTTGCGGAAGCTATTTAGTTTATGTTAATAACCTCATTGTGCTCATTTTGTATATTTGTCTGACAAAATGAGGTCAATTATTTCGTATGGTTCTGTTTCAGCGTGATTGAATTGTGAGAAATGCAGCCCAGGTTGGTGATTTATTTTACTTTAATTACCTCCGTCTACTGTAATGAACCAATTTGCGGTATCATTAAAAGTTGCCTCTATCTTGTTCCTCCCGGGTTCTGCTAGAGGATATTGCACTGAGATGTTTTATAGTGGATCCCTGGGTCTCTGTACTGCTGTGTATGTTGGTAGTGTTTCCTACCTTGAACGGTTGGGCATGTTCTTTTATTTTATGGGTCCACCATGGGAGACACTGTCCTCTCTGACAGTGTCTCCCCTGGTGGAGCCGCGCTGGATGTCCACAGCCCGCCGATGTCCACAGAGACACCGTCCTCTCTGACAGTGTCTCCCCTGGTGGAGCCGCGCTGGATGTCCACAGCCCGCCGATGTCCACAGAGACACCGTCCTCTCTGACAGTGTCTCCCCTGGTGGAGCCGCGCTGGATATCCACAGAGACACCGTCCTCTCTGACAGTGTCTCTGTGGACATCGGCGGACCCGTTTGGTTTGGTGAGGAAAGGTGATACGACGGGGCAGCTGTTGGGTCTCCACAGCCCGGCTGGCCTCACTCCCAGCAGCTGTGTACGTGTATGTGTGTGTGTGTGTGTGTGTCTGTCTGCGCATGTAAACGTGCATGTCAGTGTGTGTTTATCTGCATATGTGTGGGTATGTGTGTGTGTGTGTGTCTGTCTGCGTATGTAAACGTGCATGTGTGTGTGTGTGTGTGTGTGTGTGTGTGTGTGTCTGTCTGCGTATGTAAACGTGCATGTGTGTGTGTGTGTGTATGTGTGTGTGTGTGTGGTTGTGTGTGTGTATGCGTGTCTGTCTGTCTGCGCATGTAAATGTGCATGTGTGTGTGTGTGTGTGTGTGGTTGTGTGTGTGTGTGTGTGTGTGTATGCGTGTCTGTCTGTCTGCGCATGTAAATGTGCATGTGTGTGTGTGTGTGCGACAGGTGCCCATGCATTAAGTGAAAGTGCATGTGGATGTTATCCCATAATTCTCCTTAGCACCAGACTCCGTGTTGAGGTTGAAGCAGGGCTAACATGGACATGACTGAAATACTTTGGAGACCTCCTTTGTATTTGATGAATGAACCTGAACATGTAGGATCTTTGGGGGCTGTGCGGCCATGTCACCCTTCTCTCTGTTGGATTCATTAGAGGGAATTAGAAGGGAAACGACTCAAGGTTGTGTTCTACATTTAGTATATATTACCGCCAGCTGAAACAGCGGTGGAGAGACAGTGTGCTCCTACAATGTTTAAGTGTACTTTGTTTACACTGTAATACAGTACTATAATAATGCACTATTATACAATAGCTTTTTTATGAAATGTATAGCAACCAATAACAAAGATGAAACACAAAATGTATTTGAGTTGAGCCTCTTAACTAAGATTACTGCAAGATGGAATATAAAGTACCCTGAAAAAGGTACAACAACAACAACAACAACAACAACAACAACAACAAATGTTCCACGTTTCCTAAAGACTCATAAAGGCTTTCCTAAAGACTCGTGCAAGTGTTCCTGTTGTGGCGATAGGGAGCCTCTGTGGATAGCCTCGGATTAGCACTTGGTTTGAACTACAGCAAACAGGATGTACATATTTCACTGGGGCATCTCTCCCCGTCCCCATGATTCATGGTGTTCTTCCTGGATGCACAGACGTGTCTCCCGTCTGAAACACAGGCCTGGCAGTGAGTCAGGGACGAGTTTATGAAGGAATTATTTACAGCACTCAGACAATCAGACAATAGACACAATATAGAAATAAAAAAGGAATAATACATTTTTATGAGGGAAGGAATTATAAACAAAACTCACAGTCAAAGCAATCATAAAACTCATAAAACATTACTAAAAGTTTATAATGAAATATTATAAACAACACATTTGCCCACATTAGACACTATATAGAATACAGAAATCTGAAAGCCTTTCTGTTGACAGAGAACAAACGAAAACATTTATATATATGTATTATATAGATGTACATTGTTTTTGGTTGGTAAAAGTGAAAAAGGATCCTTTTTCCATGTCGGTGCTCCGTCTGGCGTCTCTCCTCCCTTACCTCACAGGTCAGGCAGCATAATGAACGTATTCTAGAGTTTCTCTGCTTTCTCTGTCCACTCACTGAATGTCCTGTGTTGGCCTCGTTCCGCTTGTGTTGATCCAGCATGACCCGTTGGCCCTGAACTTCTGAAGTTCTGGATCCAGGGCCAAGGCGCCGACAGGTGTGACATATAGCTGCTGTGGCGCGTCTCCCTGCCTAGAAATATCACTGAATATGAAATATGTATCTACACAAACGCATCCCACTATCCCACCACACAGCTTTCCTCTCTAACATATGAATGTCTGCAGGGCGAACGCGCTCCGCATCAGAAGAACATTTGTGTTGTCTTGCGGTTTAGGCATCCACCCCAGAACAGATCCAGCATGACTTGATCCTTCTAAAACATTTTGGTATGTTTTCAAAAAGAAAAATCCAGAGAATTGGAGCTTCTGGTCTCGGAGACCACAATACCTCTGGGTAGATTGCTAACTCTCATTAAATTATCCCAGAAAAACCCGTTTTAAAGTCTTATAGGGCGGACTGTGAAAGGGGATTTGACCCTCAAACCACTTATGCTCATGCATCCAAATCCTCTGGGATGTCTACCTTAATGTCACTTCCAATTCAGTCTGAAATCCACTTTAACACGGACCAGTGGACCACATATTCTATCTGAATACCAATCGTCTACCAAGGAAACGTGTCGAAACAGTATTCCCCTATAAACCCACTACACGATGATGTGTAAACGTTCTGGAGCGTTATTACGTCGATCCAAGCTTCTCAGAAAACCGGACGGGTCTCGTCGTTTCCCTAGCAATGCATGCACGCTGCTGGAATGTGTGAACGCGTGGAAAAAAGCATTCCTGTCCCACTGAGCTCTGGAGGACTTCGGTAGAAACGTCGCTCAATCTCCGATCCGTCCTGCGGTCCCGGCTGGACTTCCCTCTGCTGGAAACCCTTTCTGTTGTGGCGGTATGTAAAAGGTGGAGATTCCAAGCCGACAACACATCAGCGCCTGCCAACGCGATGGCAGGGGGCGGTGGAGGCACGCTGTTGACTGAGGCTCCAGTAGCCCCAGTCAATTATTCAGCATGAGTCCAAAAGAGTCCTCATCTCCGCGGTGCGCTGCAGAGGCCTTTGTGCAGCGTGGTGAAGGGGGGTAAGGAAGAGCCCGTCGGGGTGAGGCAGCTCATGCCGAGATGTGAAGAGGGACAAGGGCCGGAGGGAGAAGGTCAGATTAGTCCGGGCGGAGGGCTTGGGAAGCGAGGCTGGAGGACGTGGGTACAGAATTCATTGGAATATTTTCCTTGTGGACAAAGAGGGCTAAATAAGGGGCCATGTGTTCATTATCATCTCCGGATCGTCCACATTTGGAATGACGGAGATCAGATCTTGCCACGGTTAGCTGGCGATGGCATGATTATCCTTGGCTCCACTGCCACCCGTTCAGTTCAGCTCCAGTGTTCTCTCTGCATGTCTGCCATCAGCCTGGCCTGGATCAGGCAGATCGGGGGAAGGGATTCTGGAAACGCACACCCCGATCCTAGGAGTAGACCAAAATGGGAAAGGAAATCAACCCCTCGGCGTTTCTAATGGTCTCTTCTTTCCTCTCCCGCTCCCCCCTCCCCACCCTCTCTGATTTGGGGTTTCCAGTTCCCACCTTAACACCATGCTGGGGCCTCCACAGAGAGCCGGGGGCTGGGAACCAGGAGCACATTCCCAAGCCAAGACAGGGTGGTAGGAGATGTTCCGCTTAGAGTGAGGCTGCCACTTTCCCCGCGAGTGAGAGCCAGAGCCCTGACAGCCATGTTCAGGGACCCAGGGATACACGGCCTGGAGAAACCCCGCTCCCCGAGAGTGCGTGGGGGGCCACTTGAAACATCACCGCTCACTAGATAGCGCATTGTGCTGATTGTTCCCCACACATTGGGAATAATTAGGCTACGTTTGCAGCGCCGAGAGAGTCTGGGAACGAGCTACTGGGAACGAGATACTGGGAACGAGCTACTGGGAAAGACCTACTGGGAACGAGCTACTGGGAAAGACCTAGTGGGAAAGACCTACTGGGAAAGACCTACTGGGAACGACCTACTGGGAACAACCTACTGGGAAAGACCTACTGGGAAAGACTTACTGGGAACGACCTACTGGGAACGACCTACTGGGAAAGACCTACTGGGAAAGACCTACTGGGAAAGACCTACTGGGCCAAGGGGGTTCTGGGAAGGTCAAGAACTTTGTTCAACGCAACCACATAACAAAATCACGTATGGTGTAGAAAAAATGTTTCTCTATAGCCCTGTAATAGTCATTTAATCTATCGTTCTTCACCCATGACATGAGCAGAACACTCATAACCTTACACAGTAAGATTTAACACAGATTTAACAATATTCAACGTCCTTAAACAGAAGCTATTCTGTTGCGTTCTTGCGGCTCATTCAAAGCTTGTTTTCAAGAGGTGAGTTTTTTAAAGCCTGCGTGTCCCAGCTGAATAGCAGTCCAGAAATAAGATTTACCGCTCTGTTATCCCCCTGCAAGGATGATTTAAACCTCATCCCCACAGACAATGTCTCGTCCATTAGCTAAACGCTGAGTCATTTATTTTAAGTACTCTGTTAATCCAAAGGGATTCTATGAATCGTGCTTCGAATGTGAGATGCAACCACACTAGGAGTGTTGGAAAGATGAAACATGATAATGAGATGAATTCATATTTCAATATATAAAGGAAACACAGCGCCATGCATCCCTCAGCAGTGTAAAGATGAAGAGATGCTGGAGGTGTGTGGAGCTCTGGGGTGGACATCATGGATGTCTCTGATCGGGGATTGAAAGCTGATGTGTAGATTTGATGTGTGCTCTCCCCCTGGGCTCCATTAAAGCCAATGTGTAACGAGGGCTGGCCGAGGGGGGAGGGGATGGCTTGTTTAAACTAAGATGTTAATGGAATGTGTTTTATCTTTGCTTCTGTAGATTTCAGGGTTTCCTCGAAATCGACTTAAGAGTAATTGGTGGTGCGTCTTCTGTTGATTGCGCAGTTGTAAAATACTATTATTTTCTTGCATTGAATCAATTCATATTTCATATAAATAATAAAATAATAGCACACTTTAATAAAATTCACCGCAGATAACCCCTTCCAGAGCAGAAGAGCAGTCTAGGGAAGCAAGTTTATGCTCTGGGAGCAACTTAAGAACGGGGAGAGAACGGCGAATCAGCAGGGCAGGACACTTTGCATTATTAGAATCACAGGTGATGGAACAACACACACTATGAGGAGAGATTTCACACAGTAAAAGGTGTGTGTGTGTGTGTGCGTCATGCGTGTGTGTGTGCGTGCATGCTTCGTGCGTGCGTGTGTGTGTGCATGCGTGCATTGTGCGTGTGTGTGTGCATGCATGCTTTGTGCGTGTGTGTGTATGTGTGTGTGTGTGTATGTGTGTGTGTGTGTGTGTGCGTGTGTGTGTATGTGTGCGTGTATGTGTGTGTGTGTGTGTGCGTGTGTGTGTGTGTGTGTGTGTGTGTGTGCATGCATGCTTTGTGCGTGTGTGTGTGTATGTGTGTGTGTGTATGTGTGTGTGTGTGTGCGTGTGTGTGTATGTGTGTGTGTGTGCATGCACCCAGCATAATTACAAACTAGAATCATGCTTGTAGACATTCAGCTGACAGCTCTGGATACAGCCTATCAGAATGGCCTGGGGCCTGGAGGAAGCAGCAGCCTCCCTCAACTCAGCCGTCAAGCACACAGACGGTCTCTTTTTAGACAGTGTGGATGTCTGACCACTAAAGTTGGAATAAACGCTGATGTGGTCTAAGTCACACTGACGACATTATTTTGTTCTTTTTACGAGAGTTGGAATAAACACTGATGTGGCCTAAGTCACACTGACGACATTATTTTGTTCTTTTTACGAGAGTTGGAATAAACACTGATGTGGCCTAAGTCACACTGACGACATTATTTTGTTATTTTTACGAGAGGGTAAAGTGAGGAAAGCTACTGTTGTCCCAGTGGGAGTCTCCACGTTACCCTTGGGAACAAACAGGATGTATAGTTCCTCCTTTCATTTCACTTTCACAAGGTTGTGAAAGAACGGATTTATTGTTATGTAACTTAGGTCCAGAGTGTGGTGTAGGCGTTGTTTTTCTCTTCCTCTCAGGTTATCCTCTGCTTTTGCTCTTTGAACTGCACACCTGTGTTTTCAGTCTCCAGGGAGTTTACACACTTGTGTGTTTAAAGGGACAGTCGCCCTAACAAAGTAACACAATCCCGGGAGTGAGCAAGCACGCACACACCACAGCACCAATGTATGGTGAATCATTTACCTACTGCAGTCATTCATTCATTTCACCATCATTTTGATGCCCTTTCATGCGCATCAAAATGATGGTGAAAGATATTGAAAATGCTTGAGAAGGCTGTTTAGTCGTTTCATTGCTCATTGATAAATAAAGAAAAGGCAGCTCCTGGGAATAACGATCATGCTTCAGTGTTATGCCGCTAAAGAGTGGATCCATTCTCTTTGGAAAATCGATTGGATTATTACGTGAAGCAATGATTGCATGAACAAGTGTCATGGTTAACCTCGGTATTTGTAGAAGGTATGCTGTGTGGGTTCAGTCTTTGCAGTCCTACGTGCTGGAGGTTGAGTAGAAGCCTGGAATCTTTACGATCAGCGCGCCCACATGAGATCAAGGGCAGTGCAGGCCTAGTGGACCTGACAAGGTCTATAAATGTAGAGGGTCACTTCCTGTCATTTATTTCCTTTCTTTTATTTCATTGCGACAGCTGATTTCGATCAATGACCAGGTGGATGTAAAACCAGACATCTGAACGTTGCCTCAACAAGGCGTGCATGGGTTTCATTTTTACCTTTTAGTCGAAAGAAGGTTTCACCTTTTCTCCATAACCCTGTAATAGTCATTTAATCTATCGTTCTTTATCCATGACATGAGCAGAACAACCTTACACAGTACGATTTAACACAGATTGAACAATATTCAACGTCCTTAAACAGAAGCTATTCTGTTGCGTTCTTGCGGCTCATTCAAAGCTTGTTTTTAAGAGGTGAGTCTTTTAAAGCCTAAATCCTAATGTATGGGTTTCATTTCTACCTTTTAGTGATTTGGAATGAACAAGGTTTAAGATAAAACCATAAAAGTTCACTGCATCATCTTTGAAGTGCACTCCTTATTCCAGAGGTCAGGGGTCAAGGACATGTGAAATACACGCTGTTGTTCTGAACAGTACTTACTCACCTGAGAGATAAGGAGAACGGGACCGTGTTAAAACACTGGGCATATCAGAAATGTAATGTACATATATATTTATGGCATGAATATTCTATATATCTATACATATAGATATAAAGGATATCTATAAAGCACCTTATCTGAATTAAACAGAGTATATGCACCTCAGCAGACTAGAATCCGATGTTCAGAGACGATATAGTTATGAGAGAACTATTCATGCGTGTGTTGAAATATTAAGCATCTCTCAAGCTCTGCGTTTGAATAAGAATCGAAACTAAACAAAACCCATCGTTATGTTCAACGAACGTTCTCACTGCATCTGCCTTGATGTCTGGATAATTTCCTACCTATTCTTCTTTTTGATATTCATCGATAGTTCTCCCCCTCATGCATGCCTCCTCATCCCTTCTCCCATTTGCTTTACAATACTACTGCGTTTGCCTCTCTTTCCCCCTTCCAAATTCCTTTTTGATACTCCTCCCTTTCTCTCTCTCCCCCTCTCCCCCACATGCTCTGCTTCCTGCTTTATTTGATCTTCATATCACCCTCTCTCTCACACTCTCTCTCTCACACTCTCTCTCTCTCTCTCACACACACTCTCTCTCTCTCTCTGCTTCCTCCTGTATTTAATCTCAATCTTCTCCTTCTCACATGTGCCTCCTTGTTTTTCCATTTTCTCTCCCCTTTAATGAAAATGGGGCGGGGCTGGGGGGGTGGTGGTGGGGGGGAGGGGGACTCACATGACACACCGCAATAAATAAATAATAGTAAAATAACTAAAGAATATAAAATATAAGTACCCTGTTTCAGATCACTGTGCTTAGAGTAAAACATAAGGTTAGAGTATCAAGATATTCTGATTTCTCCTCATTATGAAACAGGTAATGAAGACAAGAAAGCATAACACAGATGGCTCACACATGTGTGCGCATTCATAGTATTCAAGACAACCAATTAAAATCAACAGGCTGTTCAGTAATGCACTATACCTCAACGCACACCTAATCCACTACTCCCCCCCCCTTCTGAAATGAGTCTGCTCTGAGGCTGGCAGCCATGCAAGCACGGTGCCCTCTTCCTCGCTTATTGCCACAGCTGCTGCTGATTTCCTTCTCGCTACAGCTAGCAGGTATGCTAGCAGGTATGCTAACTGTAGCGCCTCAGTCCCGTCTGTATCCGGCTCTTTGGTTGGCCAGCAGCCCAGCGGACCGGCTGCTGGGGCGTTTGCTTTAGAGAAACTCTGTTTTTGAGTGCGCACTGGAAAACTTCACAAGAGGACGTTGAGATGTGGCCCCTCACTCCCTCTCCCCCGAGCCTGTGTACAAGCATACATCCAGGGAGTTTAGCCTGAAGCCTTGATGTTGGATTCATGGGAAACAATAAATGAATCACAGACACGTTCTGCAGATAATGAACGGCTCCCACACAGAGTTTCCGTCCAGCTTCTCCACCAAGCGCTCAAGGTACTGATGGTCCCGGGTCAGAGGAACCAGCGTCCTGCAGGGCCATGGTGGTGCCACAGTACCGGGAGGATGTCAGGCCTGCTGAGAAGCTCATAAATCACAGAGCTGGAAGCCCTGGTGTGGAGTGTGATGGATGGCCTGGAGACGGCAGCGTACGTCGCGAGGACCAGTCACAACTGTTGCCACTTGGACAAATGCTGTGTGTGTGTGAGTGTGTGTGTGAGTGTGTGTGTGTGTGTGTGTGTGAGTGTGTGTGTGTGTGAGTGTGTGTGTGAGTGTGTGAGTGTGTGAGTGTGTGTGAGTGTGTGTGTGTGTGTGTGTGAGTGTGTGTGTGAGTGTGTGTCTGTGTGTGCATGTGTGCGTGTGCGTGTGCAGGAGTCTTGTTCAACCCGTACCTCAGCTGTGGTAAGCTGACAAGGCGTCGGCCTGGTGGGACTCTGCCCACACATGGCCCGGCGCTGGCAGCACGGAGCGCCCTGCGGCCGCCATCTTGAGGCAGATGGCGGCAGTACCGTTAACATCTGCGTGAGGCCGCTCCTGCTGTGCAATGAATCCACCTTCCAGGCGGAGGCAGGGGGAGGCAAGGGGGAGGCAGGGGGAGGCAGGGTCATTACGGTATGCTGCGTGATGCGGCCAGGGGTCCGGAGGTCCCCCGTGGTGAGGAGGAGAGGAGGGGGGCGGGGGGCGGTGGAGGGTATGGTGAGGAGGAGAGGAGGGGGTGGGGGGTATGGTGAGGAGGAGAGGAGGGGGTGGGGGGTATGGTGAGGAGGAGAGGAGGGGTGGGGGGTATGGTGAGGAGGAGAGGAGGGGGTGGGGGGTATGGTGAGGCGGAGAGGAGGAGAGGAGGGGGTAGGGGGTATGGTGAGGAGGAGAGGAGGGGGTGGGGGTGGGGGGTATGGTGAGGAGGAGAGGAGGGGGTGGGGGGTATGGTGAGGCGGAGAGGAGGAGAGGAGGGGTGGAGGGTATGGTGAGGAGGAGAGGAGGGGGTGGGGGGTATGGTGAGGAGCAGAGGAGGGGATGGGGGGTATGGTGAGGAGCAGAGGAGGGGGTGGAGGGTATGGTGAGGAGGAGAGGAGGGGTGGGGGGTATGGTGAGGAGGAGAAGAAGAGAGGAGGGGGTGAGGGGTATGGTGAGGAGGAGAGGAGGGGGGAGGGGTGGAGGGGTGGGGAGTATTGTGAGGAGGAGAGGAGGGGTGGAGGGGTGGGGGGTATGGTGAGGAGCAGAGGAGGGGGTGGGGGTATGGTGAGGAGGAGAGGAGGGGGGGAGGGGGGGAGGGGTGGAGGGTATGGTGAGGAGGAGAGGAGGGGGTGGGGGTATGGTGAGGAGGAGAGGAGGGGTGGAGGGTTGGGGGTATGGTGAGGAGGAGAGGAGGGGGTGGGGGGTATGGTGAGGAGGAGAGGAAGAGAGGAGGGGGTGAGGGGTATGGTGAGGAGGAGAGGAGGGGGTGAGGGGTATGGTGAGGAGGAGAGGAGGGGGTGGGGGGTATGGTGAGGAGGAGAGGAGGAGAGGAGGGGTGGGGGGTGGGGCTTTTTTTGCGAGCTGTCCTCCGACACGCCACCCACACAGCCCTAAGCAGGGCGTTGTCCTCCTCCATAAATCACCCAATTCATTAAATCACCCCCCTCCCCCTGCTCCCCACCCAGACAGTCTTCTGCCCTTTCTCAGCACAGCGCCCCCCTCCCACACCTCCCTCGATTAGAGAGGTGAATGGCCCCCCAGAGTGCGATGCCCAGGTTGACCATCGCCTTGAGTTGCATGACTGAAAGGTGGGCTTTTTGTACAGATGAATTTCTTGGGCAGAATGCTGGGGAATAGCTGTTAGGTTTTAAGGCTTGTTTTGTACAACTGGGGATATTCGAAAAATATATAAAATAAAATAATGAATTTTGTGTCAATATAAAGATGCATCACGTAAAGATGAAATCAATGATGAATATTTGTGCCTCCTTTTTATTAAAGAAGTAGTAATCCAACTGTTTTGGATCTTTTGGCTGTACTTTATGTGCAAGCTCATCCTGAAGAAGGAAAGGCTGAAGGAACCGGAGGTGGAACCTCATAGCACCACTTCCTGGCGGATCACCCTCTGCGAGGCAAGTGCTGCAAAGCGAGGCAACAGCAGAGTTGGGGAACCAGCCGCTCACTCAGCAACTCTATGGCCACAAGCCACAGGATTCCACTACAATAGAAAGGAGGGACTGGGAATCGACAATGTTTCAACTGTCCAACAGCAAACCACAACTGAATGAGAAGCCTTGGCATTGGCCTGGCAGGGCTGCTTGACAGTCTTTCCACAAGAGCTGAAGAGACCGAAATGCAAATGAGGTGGTCGCACACCCCATCACAATGGAAATATGAATAATACAACAAAAAAAGGTTTGCGTAGAAACAACATGCAGTATGCAGGATTTTGAAGATAAGAAAAGCAGAATGCATGCGTGTGTGTGTGAGAGAGAGAGAGAGAGAGAGAGAGACAGAGAGAGAGACAGAGAGAGAGAGAGACAGAGAGAGACAGAGAGAGAGAGACAGAGAGAGACAGAGAGAGACAGAGAGAGAGAGAGAGAGAGAGAGAGAGAGAGAGAGAGAGACAGAGAGAGAGAGAGAGAGAGAGAGACAGAGAGAGAGAGAGAGAGAGAGAGAGAGAGAGACTATCCAAAGACGGTAAAGTACTGTTATATCATTCAAACATATCGTACATTATACTTAATTTAGGACAAAGGTGGATTTCTTCCCACCATTTTGTCAATGAACAAACAAGGCTATATTAACTCCCACAGCTTGCACCATCAGCAGGCCACTAAAGCAATGAACCTGTAGTGTCCATCTGCCAAAGAGCTCCTGCAAACCAGCGGTGATCAAGCACCCTGACAAGAAGAATTTGAGTCGCTCCTATTTGATTGGCCATGTCATGTGCCAATCATAATGGCAACTAACTGTCCAATAAAAGTCTAGCTTATGATCATCCTATCCTTACATCTGATTATAAACACCAAGAGAGATCCTGATGACCTATACGAGCCTGTGTCTTTGTTTACATATGTTGGTATGTACGGTTTGTTT